>JBBPDH010000001.1:39023930-39041430 GCA_037974565.1 Clupeocharax schoutedeni | reverse complement strand
CAGTTGTGAATACCCCTTTGAAAGGCCTAAGTGGCCTCTATGAGCGTATACTAGCAGTTTCCAAGCTCAGTATATTTAATATCCAGCCTATCCTTTAAAGAACGTTTCTGTACTGTGTGTGGATAAATTGCTATTGAAGACTCCTTGAGAGACATTTCCCTTGAGAAACCGATGCTTTCGTTTTCCAACCAGACACATTTAATGCTGATTTTTACAGCATGTTTCTTTGTGGCCTTGGTGGTAAAGGTTGTTGAACATCTCTTGTTCTCTCTGGATGAGTACAGTTTGAAGTGTGTGGTGAAGTGTGTTGGGGTAAAGGCCTGGTTTGCACTTCACTCAGGCCTTACATGGTGATTGAAGCATTTGGCTACATCCAAATGCTTCAAAACCACCTGCTTTTTCCGCTTGTTTCTGCTGTTCTTTTCTGTCTCCTGGATTTTGTGGGACACTGTTGGCTGTATTAATACTGGACCAGTTACATACAAGTGCCTGTGTATGCCATTGTTCCACTGTAGGCAAAATATCATGCCACCCCTGCAGGCCTGGGCAATATGACAGGGTCTATCTTTATTCTACAAATTACATTGCAAAAAGCATTTTTGTGCATATTATGTATGTAAACTTACAGTTACATAACGGTATGTTTACATATACAAATAATTATATCACGTCTCCCCCTGTATTCTCCTAAGCACTCAAGGCAGGCGCATGTGCAGAATTCTATTTCTTTAATACTTTTATTTAACAACAAAAGCAAACCTGGCATGAGGGCCATAAACAAAACTAAAACAGAACCAAAGGAGAATAAAGAAACTCTAACAAAAGCCAGCTTGGCGGTGGGCTGACACTAAGATCCACCACTAACAAACTTAAATACCTACAACTCAAAACTCGAAACCAATAGAAACACTGAACTCATTTCCCCTGAGCGCGCCGGTCAGCTGAAACACATAATCTAAACAAACAAGACTGGTGTGCTCAGGAATTCAGTATTGAAGCTCTAAACTTTGGCGGCCTTTTGCAGCCGCATACTGGGATATTACAAATTAGTCCTATTTTTATTGGAGTTTGTACAATTGACTATGTGGACCGTTGAAGAAAAATCATTGTATTAATGGCTTTTGTTTTTGCTAAGTCATTTTCATTACGTGATATCAATATCTTATCATGGGCAATATCACTACTTATGTCACAATAATGTTCAATAAATGACTCACTATTTGAGTTAATAAAATACGTCAGCAGTAAATTTATTTATCTCTAGGATTCAGATCCTCTTTTTATGTATATTACATAGGTATGAAGTACAGAGTATTTTCTGGAGAGTTTAATTTTTTATATTTTATTTTATATTGTCTCTGTGTCTGTGCAGTCGTAGCATAAGTAGTTTCCTTTGGGCTTGTTAAAGTTGTCTGATTCCGATTCTGATTAAGGGTTTTAGGGAGCAATAGAGGTGGGATTAAAGTTGGCCTAAGCATTACTGACACATTATTCAGCCCCTTACACAGGACTTGATAATAACATAGGTGACAGAATAATTAGCTGTATTTTGTTTCCTTTGCTCAAGCGCCCATCTAGGCAATTGCCTATTTTACCTAGTCCCCTTGTTGAGGTGGTCCACCATGTCTGGACATAAAATGGAGCAGGTGATTGGAGTGGATGAGCTTGTAAGGGAGAATTGGTATGGTGAGATAAAGGTACCGATGTTTTTGTGAAAAAAAACAATGTTTTGTGGAATCTCAAAAGACCATGCCCAAATGTAAATGGACTGGCTCTGTGTAGCAAATGCATAGTGGGAGTTGAGCAGTGGGAGTGGTGCTGTACTTTCAAATGAGCATCATCACAGTGTCAGTCCATCAGTCGGAATTTGTTAACAGTAGAATGTTCAGTCCTGCTTTTGTTTTCCTCTCCACTCCTCCTTATTGCATCTTTTGTGGCGAAGCTGATTTATCAGTCCGAGTTGTTTTTGTCCATGGCCTTTTACTGTGAGATAATGACTGTATTACATTTGAATTGTGCTGGAGAATGAGCCTCCTGCTATCAAAAAGTTTGAATCGCAGCAAAGTGTGTCTTACATGTTCAGTACCCTTTAAAGGAGGACTGTGAAATGAGCAGCTCCCAGTGTGTGAGAGAGACGGTGTGAAACACTGCTGATGAGACTGTGGAGTTAAAGAGTGACTTTTGTCCTGAGTGATGTTCAGGCGGGCTGCTGTGTGCGACAGGTCTCCACTTCCCTGACCTGTCTCGCTCTCTTTCTTTTTCTCTTTTAAGTCCACCTTTGTGTCTCCCTGCTTCCTTCCTTTTGTCGCCATCTCTCTCCGCCTCTTGTCTTTCTCTCTCTCGATGTCTCGTAATCAGAATCAGAGAAATTAAAAGGCAATTGCTTATACGACAACTGCACAAACACACAGAGATATGAAGACAAGGACAATATAAAATGTAATATACACTCCCCAGAAAATACTTGATACTATATACCTATGCTACATATGCAAAATGCTGTGGTCATTAAGAGTGGATTAAGTGGATTTAGATACTATAGATAAATAAAATTACTGCTAGAATAATTTACTAGTTATATATATATACACACACAGAGATCAGCAACAACATTAAATGCAAACGTGTGAATAACATTGGTTATCTCATTACAGTGAAACCTGAAACCTGAAACGTTTCACTGTAAACCTTCATTACAGTGAAAAAGGGTGGGCTATTTTGTGCAGCAAGTGAACACTTGGTACTTGGAGGAAAAATGGTTGGGCAACTTTCATAAGTGTAAAAATTTTGAAGGTTATACGACTGGATCAGAGCATCTCCAAAACAAAAGGTCTTGTGAAGTGTTCCCCTTAGGCAGTGGTTAGAAGTCACCGAAGGACATGTGGTGAACTAGTGACAGGGTGTTTTTTTGTGATTCCACAGAAGAGCTACTGTACCACAAATCACTAAAAAATTAATGCTGGCCATAATAGTAAGATGCATCATAGCCTGCTGTGTATAGGGTTGGTCACTGCTGAAATGGCCTTCAATGGACATGTGAGCATCAGAGCTGGACCGTGGAGCAAGATGGTCTTGTCTGATGATGCGTGTTACTTACCTGAAGAAGAGACGGCATCAGGATGCCCTGTAGTAAGAAGGCACACTAACATTTGGTGAATTGGTGTGAAGCTCTGGTCAGTGCTCAGCTGGGCATCATTGACTCAAATCACCTCATAAGCGTTGTTGCAGACCATCCACACCCCTTTCTGGCAACAGTCTTCCCTAATGCCGGTGTACTCTGCGGAAAGAAACCTGCTGTTTAAGGTGTTGACCTCCAAATTCTATTGGATCTCAGGCTGTTCAAAGATTGGTGGGATGTGCTGGACAAACTAGTCTGATCCAAGGAGGCCCCAGTTTGCAGCTTACAGGACTTAAAGGATCTGTTCCAAACATTTTGGTGCAGAAAACCCAGCACACCTTCAGAGGTCTAGTGGAGAACATGTCTCCACGGGTTAGAGCTGTTTTGGCAGTACTAGGGGGACAGTATGAGGATTTAGTGTTATGACTGATGGGTGTGTATATATACATATATCTCCCTCTTCCCCCTTCTGCCTTTTCTTAACCATTTTCAACCCCTACTCTATTGTTCTATTTCTGTCTTGCCACACTTTCTCTACCTTCCTCCCTCTGCCTGGCTCTCCCTCTGCCTGGCTGTCCCTCTGTCCCTTCCCCTCTCTCATTGCTTCTTTGTTCACTCACATGGACCGTCCCTGTTTTCTCTCACTTTCTTGTTGTCTCCCCCGCAAACAGTAAGCTGTGTGGTATTATTTTATAATGCTGGTCTTTCGCTGAGTATCAGAAGGGGAAAGTATTGAAATTGTGTGTGTCTCGTTGTCTGCAGACGCTCTTTTATGAGCCCAGCACACTGCTCATGTTTCCAATGAGCGACAGATCTCTCCTCTTTCAGTCCGAGTGGCATTGGGCCTCCCTTTCAGCACTCATTTAGACATCAAATAGTAGCTCAGCCTCGCACTTCCCACCTCGCTCACACTTTCTCACTGTGTCTGAAAGGAGTGTGACTCACCCGTCTGTGATGACCGCTGTCATTGTCAGCAGGCAGACGAAATGACCCTTCGAATACCTGGGCCTGCCACTTGATCTGCTCTTTTATTTCATCTCATTTTTATTCCATACTATCTTTTTAAGGCCCTAGCTTACGAACAGAATGCTTTTTTGTTTGCTAGCCTGAAGGAAAACCATTAGTGAGCATCCGCTGCTGCATGTCCTCTTCTGTGAGGCCGCATAGAGAATTCTTTTCACCCTGTCAGCCTCGACTTGTCTCTCACAGCGCAGATCTCCAGGTTTCCAGCATGTCCCGCCTTCATTGTTCGCACTCTCCTTTATTTATTAGCATCCAGCGTGCGCACTCGCCCCCCTCTGAATATGCAATGAGTGCTGAGGGGTCATCGGGCCTGGCTCATTTTCATAATCTTGAATATTGTGCGGCGCGCGGGCTGGTGGGGAGGGTGGGAAGACGTCCCGTTTTCTCCTCCGTCTGCCCGCCTTCCTGCCCGCTGTTCGAGCTAAAGAACACGCCTGAAAGACAACATGGCGACTCCATTTGCATTCAAATGCAGACTACGGAGCCTTTTGTTTTTTCTCTGACTCATGTCTGTGCTCAATAAAGGGTGGTGTAATAAGAATGAGTGTGTGTGTGTGTCTGTGCTGAGCGTGTTATATGTTGCAAGTCTGACATATACCTCATTTTATATAAATGGCAAGTAAAAAAAAAAATACATTTTAATATTGGCTGCATGTTGAGAAGGCCTTGAAATCTTTGAGATGCACAATTTTTACATGTTGTCTATTGTGATAATCCATAGTTCTTTCTGGGTGTAGTTTCTGGGCCTAACATGATATCACACAATTAAGTCCATTATATGATGTTGTAAACCGATTCTTTAAATAATTAAGAATTTATACAATTAAGTGTTGGATAAGTGTTGGAGTTCACGTGTGTGTGTGTGTGTGTGTGTGTGTGTGTATAATGGCGTTAACGCGCGAGATTCTAATCGCACGATAAAAATAATATCGCCGTTAACGCACCCCCCCCCCCCCACACACCCCACCCCCGAACATATTGAGCAGGGTCTACACTAGGCAAGCTATGATTAATTTCACCTTGATATTTCATTGACTTGTCCGGTTCACGCACATTTTAAACCTGTCTCGGTCCCTCTTTGGGGGGGGGGGGTAACACTGTTAACGCCAAGATTCCAATGAAATTAACGGCGTTAAAAAAATGTATCTATGCCCACCTCTAATATATATGGTGTACTCTCATTCTAATGTAATTGCTGGTTTGTCTCCCATTTTTTGAAAATGTTGATGAGTAATCAACTCTAGACCCTCAAATAAATCTTTTTAAGTAGATGTTTTTAACTGTGCAGAGGGAGACTGACCATAACAGCACCAAACAGTGCTTGTAAATTGTTCCGTACCCTGTTGATTATGGTGGAGGGTGAACTGATTTCACAGTTCATAAATTAGGGGCAGGTGTAACAATATATAACTTCAGAGGTAGTTTTTTGAATTCTTAGTCCATAATTACGAATTTGCGTTCATATTAGCAAGTTATACATATATCTTGGTTCGAAGATTTTGAAGATTTGATTTTGAGATTTTGATTTTGGAAAAAGATTGGACTGGACCATTACACTTTATTGTGCAGTTTCTGCATGGTGATATCTTGTGTATAAAACATGACTTTTTATCTACACTAGCCTCCCAACTACAATGCAAACTAAACATGCAACCATATCTTGGCATATTGGTGAAGGGCCAAACAATCTCGTTAATTGCTGTTTAGTGTATGGTACGTTTAGGTAAGATGCTTGTACTTGTGTTAGATATTACTTCTGTGGCCTTATTCATGATGCTTTAGGGTAAGGAACCTGCTTTCAGTTTGTTTGCAGGCCTGAGGTTTACTCGGCAAACGCACACAGGGAAACTTTCGCTCTGGCCTCCGTTGTCATGCCTGTTATCGTCTCTGGTGTGGAGTGCATCGAGAGAGGAAATTTATTCATATATTCACAAACTTCTGTTTCATTATTGTCTTTGTTTACTCCTTGTGCCGGAGGTGTCTGGATAAAAATCAGCCGTTAGTTTAGTGGAGCGCCCTATGGGCTCCTCTGTGGTCAGTGTGCAGCGTGGGGCAGGAGTGGGCAGCTTATCTGAGGCAAGATCACCGCTGCTGTTCTTTCTGTCCCTCGGCCATCTCGCTGCCCTGCAACCCAGCGTCTGCGGGTCATTAACACTGACCTCTTGTGTGCCGACTGAGGACGACTTGTTTTTTGTGGAACTCCTCTGTGGTTTGAATCGACTGCAGCTATCTTGACTTTTAACACTCAGAACGAACTCTGATGCTGTGGCTGAAATCCGCCCCTCCCCCCAACCCTTTTGTTCTTATTTTTGGTTGCTGGCGAGATCTAGAAAAGTTAACCTCTCCAGTGAATAATCTTATGCGCCTCTGTTTTGAAAGATTGCCTTCACAGGTTGAATCTCATCAGGTGGGTTATTGATTTTGTGATTTGCTCTCTTTTCTCAGGTCCAACTCATGTACAGACTCCTCTGCATTGTCACTTGACGGCTAAAACAACAAATTATGTTCTGAATGGCTGTCTGTATGACTTATCGACATATTATTATGTGGACACTCAATAGGTTATGAATTTTTCAAATGAGTTCTATTGTTGAATGAGACGTGGAGTCTGGATCACTTGGAGCATCCAGCTTCTCTTTTGTGCCTTCAGACAGACAGTGCTGATTAGGGCAGAGCTGGGTAACTCTTTCTGTCTTTGTCCTTTTTCGTTTTACACACTTTACACACAGACACCCTTTTTCACTTTTTGTCTTTTTATGGGGATGGACAGGGTCAGCATGGACGCTCTTGACTAGTCTATGGCTTTTTAGCCATATGCCCATTAAGCTATGATGCACTTCTGACACCTTTCTATCAGAGCCAGCATTAACTTTTTCAGCAGTTTTTGTGCTACAAGAGCTCTTCTGTGGGATTAGAACAGACAGACTAGCCTTCACTCCCCACATGCATCAGTAAGCCTTGGGCACCCATGACCCTGTAGTCCCTCCTTGGACCAATTTTGGTAGGTCTTAATCACTGCATACTGGGACCACCTCACTAAACCTGCCATTTGGAGATGCTCTGACCTAGTCCAGTCATTCCAGTTTGTCAAAGTCACCCAGATTCTAAAAAACACATCAACGCCAAGAACTGATTGTTCGGTTGCTGTCTAATATAACCCACCCCTCGACAGATGCTATTGTATAGAGATAGTGTTATTCACTATAATTATAATTATAATAACACTCTAATTATAATTATACAGTGTGTATCTATAATTCTGCCTAAAGTTATAAGTGTCTTTTTCTAATAGTAATATATACTATATGTATTTCAAACAGTGCTGCATACAGCCAAGCATTTTTAAAAATTCTAAACATCTTGCTTAGAATACAGTTAATAAAAACAGTGCATAGTTGCACTTTACCTCTTGATTTGGCTGAGTTGACTGAGTGCACAGTTGATTTGGCTGATGCTACTCCACAATGAACTACATTTTTGTAAATATATCTCTCCACCATTCACAGAACCATAGCCTGGACAGACTGAACTTCTCCAGAGGCCCTTATCTGTGCAGTAACTCCTACAAAAAGAACACAGGATTGGTTAGAAATGTTTAAACTAAGACCCTCACATCGAATAATTTTTTATTTGTTCTTATTTTTACATTATTAACAACAACAATTTTTTACTGCTCCAGTAAATCTGTGAAATTACTCAAATGTTTAAACCTAGGCATTCAGTTCCGCACATGAATATAGAAACGGGTTCAAAGAAATTAGGACTGAACACTTTTGCTATAGTGCATATTTCTCCTAGCACCCAACTGAATTTAAGTATTTTAGCGCTAAGCTAATGCCATTATACTTTTGGGCATTTTAGATTAAACATATCTGGAGCTTATAAAAGACATTTAATGTTGATTGGAAAATAGGGGCGATGTGGTAGGAATTCAAACTAGCGTTTAAAGACCTCACTTATGAGAGAGCTAACTTAGGTATGGCTTCCTAATTATCAGCATTTGTTTCTAATCAAACGTTAATAAAGAAATAGGGATAGAACTGCATGTCTTGACCTAGAAGGCTGTTGAGGTTTCTCCTTACAACGTGAGGACCCTGTTTGTTGTAGGACAGCCCTGCTTGCCTGCACAGTGAAGAGTGTTTGTCCTGAAAATGTATGAAAACAAGTGCACATGCACACACACATACGCACACACACATGCACACACATATATGCAGGTGCCCCTCATTCCTGGTGCATTGCTCTCACTCTCGCACTGGGGGATTTGACTCTAACTGGCCTTGGCGCCCGTAATGAAACGAAATCTATTTAAAGCCAAAAGCGATGCAAGTTTTAATTTCCTATTCCAGACTTAACCTTTTTGGCTGCGCAGCATTTCACATCCACTTAATAACTTTTACTCCCCCCACCACTTCTTGCTCCCCCCCCCCCCTCGTTCCTCTCCTCCTTCGGCAGCTTTCTCCTGCTCTGCTATTGGCGAATGTGGATGTGCGGCCTGTTCAAGGGCAGCCCCTGCCAAACGATTCCCTTGTGAAATTAAGAAACAAGCTGTGAGAAGAAAGGAAAATCATGGACGAGATGGAGCTTGTGTTCGATTGTGTCAATGTCGTCCTGGTTTAGAATTCACACTCTCCTCTGCTGTGGAGCTGGTGCTCATTTGAAGCTGTTTTCAGAAGCACAGCTGACAAAAAGGGGGGAAAAAAGAAGCAGAACTCCTCGGCTGTCACTTTGTTTTGGGGTCAGAGAAGGGTGATTATCAGTGCTGGATCTGTTAGGCTGCTGCTTGTTTATTTTCCACTGTTGCGTCTGCCTGCTGACTGTTTGCCTTCCCCGTGCTGAGGCAGTCAGAAAATTGGAGGCTGTTTTGGATCTGGGGCTGGGGCGGCTTGCTTTTTGCACTAAAGGTGACACTGTTTCCGGTCGTTTCCATCTGAAGTGGACTGGTGCGGATTTAATCAGGGTGTTGAAGAGAATGGATTAGTCAGTGTGTCTTTTTTTGGCTCTGCTCCATTCACAGCATGCAACATGCCATCTAGTGGCCAAGCCTGGAGCTGCAGCCTCTGCACAATGGCCTTCAACGCATCTCACTCGTTTCTGGCTGTGTCTTTTCTTTAACAACCTTCTCATTTATGCTTCTTCAATGAGCATCTTATAAATACCCTCTCAATACAGCTTTGCTACATCAAGAGGAGACTATTTTATCCAGCACTTTTTTGTGTTAGTTATTAACAGCCTTTATCAATGTTAATGTGTAGAAATGTGAAGCCTTCAGACAGCAGAGTTTCTTTAAAAATGGATCAGTGTTATATCGCAGTCATGTGTAGGCAAGACATGCTTCATCTGCAGAAGAATGAGCTTATTACAACACGAATATTGTTAAAAGTGTGCTAGTATTAGAAGTGGCAGCAGGAGTAATCTCAATAAAGAATTTAATACTCAGTGTAGTATGTAATGTATTACAAGGCAGGTGTCATGCTCACTTGAATTAATAGCAGACTCAGATGGGAAATGATTGTGGCTTTGCATTTTAACTCCATTCACTGGCTTTCACGAACATGCTCACACATGCACATACACACACACACACACACACACACACACACAAGCATTCACTAGTCCATTCTCATTTGCCAAATCCTCATCTCTCCGCCTGATGTTTGCAATTATTGAAGAAAGAAAAAATGTTTTATGGACTTATGTGTTAGCAGGACCAAAATAGCCCGGGCCTTGTAACTCTATTTTAATAACACACTTCTGTGAAATCTTATTAGTCTGGCTTTTTAATAGACTGAACCTTCAGCAGCGTGGCACACTTCTGAAAGAGAAGCTTGAAGACACGTGTACGCCTCACCAAATGCCACTCTTGTTTGAATAGATCGCTTCATTTGATGGCGATTTATCCACCTTGATATTAGATCATCCATTCAGCTGTGACAGGTTTCCACGGCTGAGCTGGATGGTGGGTACGTTTGCTACTAGCATGGGGACGCGATGAGCTTTGTAGACACAAATATATGTGTGTGTGTGTGTGCGTGTGTGTGTGTGTGTGTGTCGGTGTGTATTGCCGGTTTGTTTTAAAAAAAAGCGCTGCTTATCTGTACAGTAATGATTAGGCGGTTTTGAGGGAAGAGAAGTGAGTTAGTGGATGAACAAATGAATGAGTAAATAAATTAATGAGGAATTCACTTGCAATGTGCAGGAATTCATGTCAACAATGTCTTTCTGTCCTTCTTTCTTTTTTTCTTTCTTTCTTTATTCGTTTCTTGTCTAATTTTTTTTTTTTTTGGTTAATTTCTTGCTTTCTTTATTTATTCTTGCTCTTATAAATGCACCTGTGAAACAAATGTGAGTTACTTATTTAGTTTATTAAAAATATTTTAATATCCAAACTTTAAATTACGTCATTGGATTGTAGGAACTGCAGGCACATATACATATATATATATATATATACATCTTATCTTATATGTCTACATCTACAAAAATGACAGTAAGATATAAAGGCTTATTTAAGTTGTGCAGGAGTTTATAGTGAACATTTATTAATGTATTCATTTATTAATTTAACACATCTGAATTGATTATGGTTAACAGATCCTTTGAAAAGAAAAAATAAGTGTGACAACCTTATAGGTAAAAAGATTCAAAGATTTTGTTTATTTAATCATTTATTTGTCCCTTTTCCGTCTATTGTATATAGTACAATATAGTATTTTGAACTGTAGAAGATGCTTTTTGAAGGTTCTTTGACAGTCAGTTCTTTTAAGTCGTGTTTAATTCAGATCTAACCTCTATACCTTTCCATCTGAAGATCTCTCTGACTAGACACACCAGTCCCTTTCTATACCAGATTTAATTGCTTCCCATAATTGCATGTTTAATTCATTGCCTACACACACACACACACACACACACACACACACACACACACACACACAAACACACACACACACGTAGTCTCAAACACACTCACATGCTCTTGCAGTCAGTCAGTATCCTGAGGCCTGATGTGGTATGTCAGTGTGTGTATGTGTGTGTGTGTGTGTGTATGTGTGTGTGTGTGCGTGAGTGAAGCTGGATGCAGTTTAATTGTAATTGCCAGTACAGCAGTGTGCAGGTCGGCCGTCAGGCAGCAGGAGGAGGAGGAGTGGTGGGGCCTCAGCACGTCGATAGTGGATGGAGAGATGGAGGGATGAGGGAAGAGGAGGGGCGCTGTGACTTTGTGTCAGCAGTTTGTCTTGTGCATAGTTAATGAAGGCAGCCGCAAGCCAGGCGCTTCTCTCTCTTCTCCCTTACGTTAACAGAATTCCGATAAATGAGATTTTTTCCTCTGGAGAAAGTGCTGGGGAGCGAGGCCTCTACCAGGGCTGTCTTTCAAACAAGAGCCAAACCATGGTGGGATTTAGGGTTTTTTCCCTTTTTTTTTTTACTTCTCTCGCTCTCTTGCATGCTCCCTCTCTTTCTCCCTCTCTCTCTCTCTCTCTCTCTCTCTCTCCCAATTTGAGGTGTAGGCTGGAGGGAGCCCGTGGTGAATTGTTAAAATGAAAGAGAGAGGCGGGGGGAAGGGGGGGGTGAGTTGCAAGGGCATCTACTCTGACTGCTAAGAGAGAAATAGCAGGAAACTGGATGGAAAACAAGAGAGGGTAGAGCTTGAAATGAAAATGAAACATCTACAATTAATAGAGGCCTTTGTTTAACTCGTCACGGACAATTAGTCACACGCTTTTGTTCTCTCTAGACGCATTACCCAGACTGCTTCACGTCGTTCCTTCCAGCCAAATGTATGTTTGCTACCATAAACTGTCTTGCATCATAAATACTTTTTTTTTACCCAGCAAAAATCAATTAATGAGAATTGTCCCGGTGCATGAATAGTAAATAGACCACGATCTGCGTGGCGCATTCACATGCAAGTCGATTTTTAATAGGTCACTTTATTTATATCTGTTTCAGTTGAAATAATCAACACAGCAGCTATTAACAAAATAAATATAGAAAAAGGGCTCATTCATGTTGAAACCCACACATAGAATGTCCCATTAATGACAACAATTTTCTTTGTTACATATACAGGTTTTTTTTACAATAATGTTTAATTCATACAATCTGTGTCAGACATATTTAAAAAGAAAGGGTTATTTTTTGCAATCTGGTACAAAATGTGTTGAAATAAACACAGTAAACAAATCATAGAGGGATGTAGACGTGCGCTTCACATTTATTAAAAGAGCAAAATGCTAAACAAATAATTCAGTGAACAAAGAAAATACAAATCAATCCCAGCAAAGCAGACACAGCATGACAAACACAAAAACAAGAAAAAACAGAAATATTTCAGCAAAAACAGTTCAGCAAATCAACAGAAAAATTTTGGAGCACATACACATACTGTACTTTCATCCGCTCATAGTCAAAACAGCCAGGACTCCAGTGTGGCCCAGCTGTTTAAGCAGCAGCCCTGTCATTGGGAGACCCCTGGTGATGACATAGTCATCAGTGACTGGGTGTCCATAGGAGCACAATTGGTCTCGCTCTCTCTGAGTGAGCTAGGTGGCCCTCCCTCCCTCCCTACCATGTAGCATGGTGCCAGCCAGTGTGGGCGCCTGTTAGCTGGCGTAACAGAATTGGCATTCTGTGTGAAGCTGCCCAGTGATGCTGCATTATTTCAGAAAAGATGTCTTCAACTGACCAGGAAGAAGTTCATGGTAGCTTCACCCTCCCATTGTTGGTGTTCATGGAGTCCTAGATAGTTGGTGGAATATAATACAACTAAACTAGGGAGAACTTACCAGACCTACCTCCACATCCCATATGGGTGTTCTGTTGCAGATTTTCTTCTTTTTGTCAGTTTCCTATCCTCAGTATGGGCATGTTACAGGGACACAGTTCTGTGGTGGTGTTGTCTTTCAACAGTGGAAGGATGGAAAGAAACCACCAATGTATTCTTCACATCTGAAGCTTGCTACTGTCTTCACTCTCAAAGATTAAAGGTTTAAGTGCTGTTTGTCCAAAGGAGACAGTTTTGGTGGTCTGCCAGATCCTGCTTGACTGTTAGAGGTCCAATTCTCTTGCTTTACCTTTTAGTTCAAGAGTTTTGGAAACACTTGTTTTTCCACGTATTTTCCTTTGGCTTTACACTTTCCTAAAAATCTCTCCTTTGGCCATTTTATATGCACATAAAAACAGAAAAGTATGAGGCAGCTGAGGTGTGTGTGGGTAGCTGCTCGTGTGAGTGTTAGGGTCTGTTTGAAGGAGAACATAATGTCATTGTGAGCTTTTGGAACATAGATTTGATTTTATTCTTGGTTTTGGAGGCTTGGGTGTGTTCTGTCTGTTAAATGTATATTTCTTGATTTTGTATCTGATGCAGAATGTGTTCAAACAAAAGGGTATGTTACCTTTTATAGGACACCCCATGCTTTTTTGTTGTTGTTGTTGTTGTTGTTTTCCACAGTGTTACTTTGGAATTGGAAGAAGTGAAACGCAGCTATAGGGAGTTAAACACGTCGATGCAGTTGAGACTACACACAGCACTATATTTATTATGATATGCAGGTCACAATGTGAAAGCTCTCACCAATCTTGTATTGATCTGGATGCTTGGTTGATGGATTAGAGCAGCGGGCACCATGACAGGAGTCATGCTCAATGAGATGGGATGAGGATGAGCTTGCAATGCACCAATCAAATCAGTCCCTGCATGCCTAATTTTTATCAGTGTCTCACTGACAGTGACGCATTCCCCATCGGCTGAGAGCTCGGTACCGTGGATTTCTCAGTGAAATGAGTGCAGGGGGTGTGAACAAAAGCCCCGCCGAACACACGTGTTCATATTGACGTTTCTCTCGCAGGCCCCTGCAAACCGCTACACACGCTGCACCCATCTGGGCTCTATCTTATCTTCAAAAGCTGACCTTTTTATTTCACAAATACATGTTTTTTTGGTCTTTTTTCCTCCTCCTTTTTTTTTTTTCCTTATGCTTTCACCTTGGTAAACGGTAATAGATTGCGTCCTTTCTCTGGAGGTTAAATTGAAACAATTCAAAACCCTCAGTTCATTTTTTTTGTCCTTTTCTTTCATTTCTTCTATTCCTTTTTTTCCCCCTTGCCTCTATCGAGAAGAATTGAATAGCACGTCATTGGGCCTTTCATCTCGGAGAGATGCGCGTAGCCCAAAAACACAGAGGTAATGTTCTGTAGCATTGAACCCAGTGAGCAGGGGAAACACAAAGGGAGAAGAAGAAAAGAGCCTGCCGAGCACAAAAGGGAAACCTTACAGCAGGGAACTAACCTTGCCTTGTCTCAGATGTTTCTTGATACATGTACCGCTGCCCGACCCATTACCAACCCACATTCGTCTCACTCTGCTCTTTTATCAGACCTCAGCTTTCCCCAGAACAGAGGGTAGAAGGGAGGGGTGCTCAGGAACATGGAGAGAAGACCTGGTTCAAGATGTTTGATCCAGTTTTTTTATTATTAAATTTTTTTGCTTCTTGGATTTTTTTTTTTGGTCTGTAACCGCATAACCTTGGATAGATCAGCAGGCCCCAGGAACGTAGACTTCAGTGACATTTTGTCATGTCTGAAGCAATGTGTATCAACTTTATGTGGCCACATGACTCATATTGCTTCTTAGCTGCACACGTTTTATGTATATACTGTTTGCTACAACCCTGTCAGAAATCAGGTATCCAGAAGGAAACGGGATAAGAGCATGAGGAGGAATCACAGAGGGATGTAGGAATTTTTTGCAAGCTTCCTGCATGCTCTGTATGAATCAAGACGGCATGCACAGTTTATGGAATTTGTCTTCTCTTCTTTGTGCATTTGAGGGAGGACCATGCAAACCATGGGATGATCGGGTATAATGGTGGGTGGAGATGTTACGTGCATGACCGATTACAAGTTCTGCTCAATTTACTCAAGTTTGAGCAGCTGATGGTGTCCAGTTTTGGACCAGGTGTAAATTTGCAATCTGAAATGACTGTCATGTTGAGAGTTTTCATTTAACAGCAGCTGCAGACACAATGCTAGACAGAAGACATGCAGAGGGGAGGCTGGACAGAGGCATGAGCTGTGAACACACACTGAAATGATGTTTACCATCAGAAAAACGCCTGTTTGAACTCTTAGGACGAATTGTGCAGGTTTGAGAGACCTTGGCACAAGACGTGCTGTAATATGAACTATTTGTGGTATTGTTTCACAAACTTTTTCTGATTTTAGTAAGTTGGGCTGTAAGTGGAATGTTTTGTGTTCCCTACAGTCCAAGTCAAAACAGTCCAAGGAAGGACAAGCATTTTGGACACTCAAGGCTCATTGATGCATATGGGGAGGGAAGGTTAGCCTGTCTGTTCCGACTCAACAAAATAGCTACTGTAGCACAAATTGCTGAAAACTTTTATGCTGGCTATGATAGAAAGGTAGCTTGCTGTGAACGGGGCTGTATAATCACAAACATGTCCATGCTGAACCCTCTTCCCTGAAAAAAGTGCTTATACCAAGTATGTCTATATGTAGCATAGTCTATTCATATTGAGCTTTTTTCTTTCGACAGGTTTTTTAGATGTTGATACTGTCTCTGTGTGTTGTGGCAGTCATTACATAATCGATTTCCTCCGGGATCAATAAAGTTTAGTCTCTTTATGATAATAAATGGGCATGTGAGCTGTGGAACTGGATCATCGAGCAATGGAAGAAGATGTCCTGACAAATAGAAGATTAGGTGTGTGTGCATTGCTTTCCTGGGGAAGAGATGGCACCAGGAGAGTAGATGTCTAGCAGGGGCAGTGTGATGCTCTGGACATTGTTCTGCTGGGAAACCTTGGATCATGCATTAATATGGATTTTACTTTGACAGATACCACCTACCTAAACATTGCTGCAGACCAAGTGCACATGACAACAGTCATGACAACAGTCCTTAAAGGCAGCGGCCTCTCTCTGCAGGACAATGTTCCCTGCTGCTTGGCAAAAAAATGTTCAGCAATGGTTTGAGGAACAAACAATTCAGTGTGTTGACTTTCCCTGATCTCAGTCTGAGTGAGCATCTGTGGGATGTGCTGGACAAACTAGTCTAATTTATAGTAGCCACAACACTTCTGCAGGAGGCATCCTTCTGTGACTCAGAGCTGCTTTTGAAGCAACCTACATATTATTGTCGATTTAAGTGTATATTAAGTGTTCTGGTATGAAAACAGTGAATGCAACACAGACTAATTGTGTTCCTTATTTTCTGTTTATGTACTGGACTGAACCATGAATGGTATGCAGAACTGTTTCCACACAGTACATTAAACCCTCCATGATATGAGGCCTTTATCCAGGAAATGTCATTTAAATTATTTTTTAGGAATTGTCCAGCTCCCTTGACCACTGTTAGCATCTTAAACTGATCTTTGTGTTAATAGGTACTTTTTAGAAATGCATGGTCCTGTTCACTCTCTTTACTTTCGGGCACTCAGGGACTTTGGGAGTAGGTACAAGTGAGCCATTCGATATGGGCTTTGACTTCAGGGAGCTAGAGATCGAGAGAGAGAGGGGACAGAGAAGGAGGAGAATTTGATGAGAAGCCAGTCATGAGAGAGGGGAAGTGGATGAGGATGCAGGGGGCACATCCGCAGGGGGGAAAACAACAGATGAGTGCATTGCAGTGAAGGGTTTGGGGGGGTGCACATGTGTAGAGGGGATAAGAATGAGCACTGGAGTGTGTGTGTGTGTGTGTGTCTGTGCACAAGTGTGTGAGAAACAGAGGTTAGCGTGGACAGTCCGGTTGTGAGCGCTGATTCGACACAGTGCAACGGCCTCCCTGAACCGGCAGACCCACGCTGGTGAAGAGATGTGCCAGCGTCCAGCCATTACTGCCACTCACCCTCAATTATGGCCTGATTATTCTGCCACGCTCTAATTGACTGGGGAGATATGCTAATGCCTGTCATTTGGGATGATAAAAGATGTGCGCAGGACTGGATGCATTATTTAGCCGGCTGGGTGGGGGATGAAGGATGTGGCATGAGCTTTAATTGCTGAGAGGAGAGGTTAAGCTGAACGAGCAGTTGAATTAAAAATGAGGAATTTGCCATTTATTTATTTATTTATCTCGGTGCTGCTTTACGCTCTGTCTCTCCTTCTCTCTCTCTCTCCCGCTCTCTTTCCCTCTCTCTCATTCTCTCTCTCTCTCTGTTTCCGTCTCTCTCATTCTCTCTCTCTTTCTCTTTCCCTCTCTCTCATTCTCTCTTTTTCAATCTTTCTTTCTCTCACTCTATTACTCTTTCACTCTCTGTCTGTCTATCTCTCTCTTTCTCTCTCTCTCTCTCTCACACACACACACACACACACACACACACACCCACACACACA
>JBBPDH010000001.1:38996244-39019527 GCA_037974565.1 Clupeocharax schoutedeni | reverse complement strand
TGGTTCAATAAAAAAAATAGCTTAGATGTAGTAAACTACTTTTACCATGTTGCTGTAGCTTAGCTTGTTACATTTCTTAGGGTAGTAGCTTTAGTGTAGTTAAGCTTAATTCGATGTAGAGTAACAGATAGCTTAGCTCACTACATTTTCTAAGTAGCTTGCCCAACACTGTTAATGTGAAGCAGTGATCTAGCACCTGCATGGAGTAGGATGGAAATCAAAACAAAGCCGGGATGGGTCAGTTCTAAATGCATTTAGAACCATTACAAGGTAAATATTATATTTTAAATGTATTGAGCCCTAAAAACTCAAAATTCTGTTCTTGCATAAAATCTAGTGGAGATATTTGCTCTGAAATATTTCTCAGAAGCGCTGTCCCGTGGTCTGTGTAATTTATCCTGACCTGTCAGAGGTGCCCAGTGATGTGGCACCGCGTTCCTGCAGCAGGAGAAACAGTTTGTAAAGTTGATGCATGTGTTGCATGTGTTTATGGACAGAGGAGGCGGAGAGGAACGTTGCATCCCAGCTGACCAATTGCCATGTTAACTGATGTATTAGTGAAACCTCCTTCTGTTGTCCTTCAGAAGAAGAAGCTGGTCTACTTCAGCGGGGTATGGAGGACAGTACTCCACAATAAAGGTCAGGCCAAGAGGGAATCTGGCTGACTTTGGTCAATTAATCATTCTCAAGTGTTTGCAAGCCTAGGACAGTGGAGAAGAACCACTCCTCAGAGGACCTGAGAGAGAACAGGGAGTTTTTCTTTCTTCATATAAGTGCCTCTTATATGTGGGATGACATGGATGGAGGATGGTGACAAACAAGATTGTTTGTGAGGAAAAAAGAAACGAGTTACAATTGAATTTTAAAACTACCTTCATATAAAAACTTGGTTAAGAAAAATGGTTGGTGGTCCTAAACCTTTATTTCGTCACGGACCGGTTTAATATCAGAAACTATTTTCACGGCCCGGCCTTTAAGGAGTGGCAGATAAATATACGTATTTATACAAATAAATGATATGCATAAAAATGGGGATATTTTGAAAATATAATAATGGGGTACCTTTAAAATGTAATAATAAACGTAAATCCAATGTGTACTGTGCTGCTTTATTAACAGCATGTTCATAACAACGAGCCGACAACATAACACGAGTAATTTTTTCTGTGCAGCCCACGGACTGGTACCACATGACCAACGGCCCGGTACCGGTCCACGACCTGGGGGTTGGGGGCCACTCTTCTATAGGGCAGGTTCTACCTGGGCCTCAGAGACATCTAGGCAGTCATTTTTGCTCTGTTTGCATTTCTGTGCACTTGAAGCTGGGTTGGAGCAAATGTGTGCTGCATAGCGGCATCTGAGTACCAATTTGATCAGCACAACTTTTGGGGATTCATAGTGGCCTTCCTTTCTTATATGTTGTCATTCTAATCATTGCCGCCTTCATTTTTAAGAATGCTAGACACTTTTTATGAATTTTTGTGAAGCAGAGAAAAAAGTAGAACAGAAGCTGTAGGCCAAGAGCATTAGACATTACTGACCCTTGTGGATGAACAGCATGGCACAGGTCCAGTTTTGGAGATTTGTTAGAGAGCTGGGCTCTCCACTCAGAGCGACTCAGCGGGAGTGCTGAGAAGCAGGAGAGAGCCACTCTGAGACTGAAGTGTCCT
The DNA here is from genome assembly GCA_037974565.1 of Clupeocharax schoutedeni. Taxonomy (NCBI): domain Eukaryota; kingdom Metazoa; phylum Chordata; class Actinopteri; order Characiformes; family Alestidae; genus Clupeocharax; species Clupeocharax schoutedeni. Next base: position 39,017,857 of record JBBPDH010000001.1, on the reverse strand, counting down.
CCACACTGCCTGTGTGCAAGACACGCCAGGATGCCAGAGGCAGGTGCTTTTATCGGAACCATTTTAAATGTATGGGTTGATTTGTGAGTTTCCTAATTTGAATTCACACTGGCTTCAGACAAATATGAAGACCATTACATAACTAAATGGGCTTCAGTATTCTCATTGAAATCAATTAAAAAGGGAAAGTCTGGACAAATTAAATACTCGTAAATTTAATATTATACTTTGTGTTGGAGGCATCTGTGTAATCTACAAATACAAAGAAGTGCAAGTTTATTAGAAACATTGTACCTTAACACATCTACACTCATTGCCCATCAGCTCCATATACCATATTGGTGTTCCTTAGAATAAAATTTCAAGTTTCTGTGAATCATTTTTAGCTCCCTTACACCTTTCACCAATGATTAAGACCCACACAGGGCCACCAGAGCATGCATTATGTAGATACCTATAAAGTTCTTATATAGGCATTAATAAACAAATGTCTGTACAGACTGATGGTCATAGCCTGCCTCCAAGAGGTGTCAGGGCGGGCAGACCTTGCATAGATCCTAATTAGAAATTGGAGAATTTATGCCATTGCAAAAATCTCAAAAACACTGGTGCCTTGAGGAGAAGAGGAACAGAGAGTAACTGCCAGATCTTGTTAGGTTCACGCACCTGGCAGCAGGCGTCCCAGGTGTCCAGCATCAACGAGGGCAGCCCTCCCACCTGACACCCAACCTGTAAAACACATTTAAAAAACACAAGAGTGGATGCTGTCACACCCCCTTCCTCAAAAAAGCATTTCCACCGAGAACCACAAAGACAGGACCACAATTTAAATCAAACCAACCCAAAATAAAAGAAACCAATTGAGTTTATACAATTTTTTGGAAAATATATATGAAGTCATAGTATCATAGATATATGTACTGTGTATATTAATTAACACTTTGTCGGTGTTACCTTCCAAAAGCAGAAAAATGTGTAAACATTCCCCCAAATCTGCTCCCAGAACACTTGAATTTCTTTTAATACTCAGTTTATTTCATTACCCTTAAAGAAAATCTAAAGGTAAACCTGTATTCACCTGTTTTAATTTCATTTACAGTAATAAAAAATGCTGTGGAGTTTGAAGTGTCTGAGTGCTTTCCCCGCCTAGATATAAAACTGGAAGGTCACGGGACATAAATATTGGGACACCGCGGCGAAGTGAACGGTTTTCGGGGAATAACCCCTGATCTGCTCAGGCTAAAAATACAAATGAGAACAAGAAATCACGCTTGGAGCGCAGGCTTCAACCCGGGTCTAGAATTCGAATAAAAGTGCTTCCAGGTCGGCTACAGCCTGCCCTGAGTCCTCTTGCTACAAAAATGCAAAAAAAGCCCTTATTTTTTATTTATAATGGCAGAAACCAATCAGGCATCTATGAAAACACCTTGAACCTACCTATTTTCTCCACTGGGCCTGCTAACTCCCACCTCAGCAGCCCCTTTAACCCCAGTAGGGAGATGAAGAGGGTGACAGACAGAGAACTCAACAGGAGATGAGGAAAGGCTAAAACAAGTCATAACAAGCCAACCACAGTGCCAGTGATAAAGATAAAGTGTGAGAGAGTATCTCCAATGAAGAAATAAAACCCAGATTCTGAAGAGCGAGAAGAGTTTAAGGATTGCAGTCAGTATAAGCAGTCAAAATACTAACACCGAAAGCTGCACATCAAATGCTGAACCACACTAATGAGGGCTAGTGCCTCTTTTATATTAACAGAAATGTTGAACTGGAAAAAAATTAAATTTTTGCAAAGGCAAAAATCCTAAGAGGAACCCCAACACCCAAACAAATGGTCTGTAACAACACAGCACCCATGACTTTTTATCTAGTGACCTCTGTCATGACAGTAATTACCAATTCTTACCAAATAACTTCTATCTGATGGAACACAGACATTTCTTTGTAAAACTGATGGACTACTGAACCCAGCTCTTCACACAAATGCAGAAGTACTGCCCCAGGGTTACCTTCAGTGCCAGCATCCTAATTTTATCAGACAAAATGTCCCATCAGCTGGATCTTCACTAGGGAGTTTTACTTTGCATTTGTAAATGTACACTGCAGTGTTACTAGGAATTGAGTTCTTAAACTGCTCCAGTAGAGCCGACTCATCAAGCCCCTCAAACATTTTGACATCTGAAGCAGAGCAATGACTGAGGTGTGAATTTAAATCTCTTATAACCACCATATGTGTCTGTTTTTTAACCTTTGTTCAATTTCACAATATGTTTCTGGACCTGGTTCACAGGCTTCGTGCATGGCAGCCTTTACCTTCTTATGGACTCTGGTGTTGCTCGGAATAACTGCTGAATAAGCCTCCTGAGCCATAGCTGTAAAAACACATTGCAACACAAGCTTTTGAATGGCCAATTATGGGAATCAGCTGTCCTCTCAAATAAAGAAAATAAAAGTATCAGGATGCTACAGATTAATGACAGACACTAATTTCAAATACCCAATTATATTAGTATTAGATCACCCAGACAAGTCTGAACCCTCATCAACAACAGGACGAATGGAGAAACAAGTGCCCCCCTTGGCCCAAAGTAAATTTGTATTGTTATAGTGTGCTTTCTTCAATTGCCACTACTGCCGTTCCAATTGTAAATGGCTAAATTCCAAAAGCTCCTTCTGCTACAAAAAATTTAAACCAGGGAGAACTACAGGCGCTGAAAGGCCAGAAAGAGGTGGGCTTGATAAAGTTAAAACATCCATCTCTATCAAATTTGCACAAAAATAGCCTTTATGCAATCTTTTCTTCTCCCCGGACCAATTTCAGTTTTATAGTGTTCAGCAATTTTCAACAACTGTTGCTTCTTACACCCTTCCAGGTGTAGCTCAGAGGGGGGCTGAAGAAACTTCTCCACAGCTGAAGCCATGGCTCAAATATAACCAAAATAACAAAACCTTCTGATCACAAAAGCTTCACAACACTATTTTGGCAATAGTACAACATCTGCAGCATGTGTGACAGCGAACTAGCTAAACTCAATCCCAGACTCTGATTTGTTACTTGTGGTGGGTACTTATGCACTGACAAGCCACTGGCCCAGGAAGAAACCGCAAATTGGTCACCCCATGCAATCACAAATGTCCCTCGTCCACATTCTCCACCACTCCAGCCAAAAGAAGTCAGAATGGGACAATACCGTTAAACCCAGCTGGAAATTTTAAGGCCAAACTCTTGCACAACATGGAAAAGTCTTACCTCCAGACTTGCCTGGACAAAGCCCAGGACAAAACAATTTGTAGGTTGAAAAACTGGGGATACAAAAGGGCAAATATGCATGAGCTACCCAAAAAAACAGCAATCTATAAAGTTCTACTAGAAACAAATCAAACAGAGAGATTATCCTCAGCTCAAAAGAAGTGATAGAGGGCAGACCACACATAAACCAAATTACAAAAAAGGTCAAATTTATTACAAAGGGAAAAAACAACCCATAAATGAACAGTAAGAAAAGTGTAAAAAGTCAACAAAAACATATTAAATGAACGCAGTTAGAACCTCATTACTTAACCTCATTACTACATAAATTACTATGAGATTAGTTTCATAGTAATTATCAAATAATTGCTTGCATTTTTCTTATTAGATTATCTGTAAAAGCTCAATGATAGACTCAGGATCGAGTTTTGATATAAAGTTATATTAATAAAAATCTACTATATTCAGTTCAGTTGCATTAGTTCAGCAGACATTAAGTGAAATTTCCTAAAGTACGTGAAAGTGGACTAAATGGTCTTCTGAATGGTTGTAAATCCCAATTCAGACTTCTCTCAAACTCTTATGCTTAGTTTATTTAAGTCATGTCTGCTATCCTGAGGTCTAAAATGATGGTATAGATAGTATAGACATCTCAGTTTGGTTTTATCTGTACCATCTCCAACTCCGTTTTCTACTTAATTGAACATTCCGCATGATGTTTCTGCAAAAGCATAGTGTGGGGGATCCCATTAGCCACTGTCTTCCCGCTGTCTGCCATTCAGAATGATTCTCGTATCGTTTCATTTGAACTTGAACTGATCTCAGAACACTGCAGGAACACAGTCCAGCTGTCTAAATAGGCCTTGTCTGCTCTCACTTGGGAAATCTACTGATGTGAATTAACTTTAATTGGGTTTGCCATTGTATTATTTGACTGGCAGTAAAGTAAGAGCAATTGAGTACTGAGCAGTTCACTTATGAATTCGGTCCTTTGCTCTCTTGTTTGAGAAAAAAAACAAAGGTCTGGTCATAAAGACGTCTTATAAATACATAACATAGTATCAGAAAACAATGGACTGTTGAACTTAAAATGAGTACCTTAACGAAAAGCTGTAGTTTCCCTGTTTGTTCCAGAGCATATTTTACTACTTTTCTTAATTAAAAGAAGATTACACAGTTTTTTATACCACTTAATTAATTATTTACATCAGCCCAGAAGAGTTTAAGGACACTTAAAGCTCCCACATAGGTGGGACAAACAGCCCATTATGGGGCAGAGATCAATTCTTAGCCCTGGCAGGTTAGGATTAGAAAATGTACCAAGTTCAGTCCCCCACTACTGCCCCTGGCTTGGTCCGTCTCTGTTATTTGGACAGTCTCCCACTGAGACAGCATTGCTGCATCCTCAGAGATATCAAATTAAAGGACCAGACAAGGACAGGGCAGAGACAGCCTGGACAGCACCCCCACTGTGGCTCTTTCTCTCTCCCTCCCTCAGTAGGAGGCGTACCGGGCTGGCTGAGTCAGCCAGACCCCCGGCCAGGTGGGATGTGTGCTGCAGTGGGCAAGATGTGCAGGGCACTGGGCCCCTGGAGATCAGCACTAATGAGAGTGGACAGCACCAGCCCACTGTGTTTATTCATGACCTTCTACCTCCGCCGGCTGGAGCGAGAAATCCCCCTACACGTGGTTCTCAGTGAAGTGGCAGTGTGCTGACTCTCATACTCTCCCCCCCCCCACACACACACACACACCCACACACACACATTTACACCACCCTCAGGCATCCCGAGCAATTCTGACACAGCATTCTGTCTCACCTACTCATCTGAGACTGTAGACGATAATTGAAGGGATCATGCACAACTACTGTACCACAGACTGCGGCTGTGCTTTACTTACAGCTGGATGATGTATCACATATACAGTATACCATGATGTTGACATTCCCTTGTCATTGCTTTTCAGTTTTAGTGGTATTTTCAGCAATAGAATTGATTTAACCCTCATTAAATAGTAATGCCTCGTTGTTAAGAATCAGAAAACGTTATTGATCCAAGAGGAAATAGCTTAAGTGCAAAGACATAGTTGCTGGGTATAAATACTATAGACAAGTAACTTAGAGTTAATAATAAACATTTATAAGCAATTTATTGTGTTTTTATGTATTTTTAGGCATCCTAGGATCTTTTGCTAAGTAACTGAATGAATGATTTGTTACCCTTCACTTAAGTCCATGTTGATTGTTTGGCCTTTTTAAAAAACTAAAGTTTAAATAAGTATTGGTTTCTCAAATACCAATATAATCAGTGGTGACAAGCCTAAAGACTAATATTATTGTGTCTGATCCACCAAGTGGATACCTATTGTACAGTAAAGTACATCGCAGTGTTTGTAATAATGCTTTACTCTAACTCTTAACATTAACACAACAATGCTATAAACATATCATAGCAGATATTATGTAATGAGATATTGTGACAGATGATGTCCACTGATATAAAGGTGTCTTTCCTAGTACCAGTATTTGTGATGACAGAAACTATGTTTGATGTCATGGCTGTAAATTAGCGTGTGACATAAACTATTATGAGATCAAACATTAAATGATGACAGTTACCAATTATGGTGACACAACACTGTTGTATTAAAGTGACTCATGACAACATTTGACATTTGTCCTGGCATGTTTATGGCAAGTTTATGCCATTGTTAAACAGCAGGGTTCAAATCAAGTGTTTATATCTAGTAAGTGTAGAATGTTCTGTATCATGCTCTACCGAACACCACTGCTTTGCAGCATTCTGTGTGTCAGAGTGTATCTAGGTTATTCAAAAATATACCCACTTTCTGTCCATGATTTATATTGTAGAGCGTCATGCTCGGCTGAATCGTACCCTGCTGTATTACAGAGTTCTGTTCATTGCCTTTCCTTGTTTATATCAAGTCCACTAGATAGGCTGAGGGTACCAACTTGTATGGTGTTGATTTTTTTTCTGCTTGAATAGTGCTTTGCCAAACATAACACAGGTTTATTGCATCGTTATGTATATTGCTGTACATATACTTACAGCTAGTTCATATGACAGGTTAAAGATAGACTCTCAGATGATGCTGAATGTTTGTATCATACTCTGCTGAACATGATGCCACAGGATTGCAGTGATTTGTATATTGCCGTGTATTGCTGTATTTACATTTAGTTCATTTGACAGGCTGATACAGATGATGTTGAATGCTGTGAGTGTCTGTATGCAGTCTGTGTGTGTGTGTGAGTTTGTGGGTGGCCAGCGTCTCTTCAATTGTACTGAAAAGCAGCTGAATGCGCCGACTCCTCCCCGTCTAGACTATTTGACCAGAGCAATGGCCCTCCATGCTTTCTCCCAGCATTCCTCATTAATTCACATCTGAGTGCCTGTCGGTGGGGCTTTTGTGCGAAGCAAATCTCACTCCTCTCAAAATTACAGTGTAGCATTTCCCCCTCTTATTGAAATGCTTTTAGCTGTGTGTGTGTGTGTCTGTGCATGACTTGTTTTGAGACGTTCCCCCGATGCATTGCATCGCTCCTGAGTGACAGCTTTTCCTGACAGCAGTAAATGGGGGGCCATCAGCAACACATAGGGTGTCTACTCCAAAAAAGCCTGGCCCACCCAAATTCTACGAGAAATGTGTGAGTTATTATATGGGGTTCCGGGTATTTCAAAGTAAGTGGCTATTATCACCTCAATATTTTTCTTATTATGACAATTACATGCTTCAGGAGCGAATTAAGTGATACAAGATGCCAACTGGGAGTAGTTGACAGCTATTTGGAGACTCAATGCACAGAGCAATTTGCAGCAGAGCGGCAAACAAATTGGATTTGGGCCACATTGGAAAACGACCCAACTCGTTGAATATTTGGACTGGCTTGGTTCTTGCTTCTGCTAACACCTCTTTGTGTAATTGCCGGCTTTGACAAACATTACCTAACATGTTCTGCGACCAGCGAGCAGCACAGCTGTGCCACTGCACCCACACCCTTACAGAATCAAAAAAGACAGATATGGATGCTGAGAAACACACAGAGACGCAGAGAAATACCTAGAGAAATGCACTCAGGGTAAATTAGAATAGTACCTCATTCTCACTCCCAATTTAGGCAGGTCTGCTGTGGGGTGTCAATAAGGCCCTTTTATACACTTGACAATAACATCCAGTGGTGGGGATTGGATCACCATTCAGTAAATACGCGGCACATACTTACTCATTTCAGAAGTGGCTATTTTAGTGATCAAGTCTCACAATATTTACATTTTGACATCAGGCTGGCATGGTGCCAAGCAAGAAGGCTTTTAATTTTGGGACTGCAGCTTTGCATTTTCTTTATCACAGGTTTGTTTGTCTTAATTTAAGATGCTGTATACAAATATATGAAGTGCATTATGTTTTAGACTTGTGTCAAAATTGGTACAGTTCCTACAAATATGGTGTAAATTTAATATCTGATCTGAACGTACTCTGAGTGTGTGTATACTTGGCTTTTTATTTTTAGTGCAATTCAGTTGGGATCAGATTTCATGTTAATGCAAGATGTAAACAGCCCCATTCACATTCATGTCCTATCACAGAGTGACCTCAAATTCTGGACACATCCCGGTCACAAACATAAGTACACTTCTCTTTAAAATACATGTATGCACAAAATCCAGATTTGGAAAGGGTTTTATTACCAGATAGGTGTTTGAATTGTTTTTGTGAAACACTGCTGGACCTCTATGGCGAGTGGGTACAAATCCTTACGCAGTCCAATTCTCTGCACACTGTAACACATTCTATATTTGAGGTCAGATGTAAAGCATTGTTCTTTCTGATATTTAACCTCTGTACTTTCTGCTTCTTTCCGTGTTCCAGGATTTGTCCGGCTCTATTGATGATCTACCCACAGGGACAGAAGCTGCCCTCAGCTCAGCGGTCAGTGCCTCTGGCTCCAGCAGCAGTCAGGGCGAGCAGAGTAACCAGGCTCAGTCTCCGTTTTCCCCCCACACCTCGCCCCGCCTCTCCAGCATGCGCAGTGGTCCCTCGCCTTCACCCGCTGCCTCACCTGCGGGGTCCGGCCAGTCTCGCTCCGGCCCTATATCCCCCGCCAGCGGCCCAGGTATGCACCTGTACCAAAGCCCAGCTGGATAAATATTTCTAAAATATCATTCTCCATTGCTGAGGATGCAGAATTTCATCTGCCCTGCCTTGCCATCATTTCTGTTTTATTTATTGTCAACTCAGTTTAGTTCTATTTTGGTGCATAACTAGTAATTAATTATGCAATTTCGTAAAAAAAATGATTTGCTAATGTAAATCTTTCATGTAGCAAAACGACAGTAATGATTCTAGATTTCTAAAGGTTAAGGAGCTAAGTAAAAGAGAGATAAATGAGGAGATAAATGCCCAATCAAGCTCCATATGCTTAATTTAATTACCATCAAGAGGCCTTGTTTAAACAATTAATCACGCTTTTGATTCCATTACTTCTCTTTCATCTGCCATTGTTGTTGATTGGGAATAAATGCTAGAGCCTGCATCATCCGTCTTCTGTGACTGGTGTTGTGGCATTTGTAACCATCGGCACATTTTTATGAGTTTGGCACAAGATGTGGTTTGGCATGTAGATTTGAGCAGATTTAGAAATTGGCTAATCTACAGTGTTGTGTGCGAGTCAACTCTCAAATAGATCTTAATTACACCAAAATTTAACTCTTTGATGTATAGCAACTCTTGTATAGTAATATGAAACAGGACCCATATACAAAGTCTTTAAAGGAACAGGAAAATATCTTTAGTTCTCTTTAGTACTCTGAAGTACTCTGGAGCTGTGAGGTTAATGTTGCTTCCACACCCTGAATGTCAAAATCACCCAAATAATTTCTGTGGTAAACAAAACAACAAATCTACTCCTATTCTGCTCAAACCATATCCAGCTTTTATTAAGGTGGTGCAGACTTGTGGACGTGGTTTAGGTTTCACTATGGCTTTTTGTGAATGATAAAATAAACACTACTTCACCGCAAGAGGCATCCATATGCAAGGGTAAATATTGTGAGCAATAAAGCAATTGTGAGGAGTTCTAATCTGGAAGTAGATTCCTCCAATTTTATGATTATTATCAGCCCTGGTCTGTTCTTCTACTCATAGGCAGTTTGTGAAAACAGACCCTATTGTCTAAAACAGTTTTGTTCCTGTCACATATATTTTGTTGGTTGTGAGAAGTTTTGGGGGTGTATATATGGAATAGCCTAGAGCTACCTGGCTAACATTAATAGTCACTGTTGACATTCAGTGTTAGCCATGTTAGCCTGGTAGCTCCAGTGCTAAAATAAAGAAGTGAAGTTTAGATTCCAAACATGTCTTGACTTATCATGTGCATCTGGGGAAGTGTGAAATTGTGTTAATTGGATTTTTTTTAGTGAACTAGTGCTTTTAGGGTTAAATGTATTTCTTTGCGGCTTCAATTAAAACTGCTGCTTATCAGTCATTTAGGCATGTCAGGCCTCGTCTCAGCTTTAGACCCTGTGCAGGAACAGTGTTTATAGGTGCTGCTATAAACATGTTTAGGTGCCATTTGTGTTTTTCAAGGTTTGTTCATCCACGTGTTTGTAAGGGGAATCCTGGAGGAATTGTTGCCGGTTGCTGACAATGGCCATATGCTGCTCTTCAGTTAAAACAGCGATGTGATTATTTAAAAACCGAGGATTTGTGGGAAACTCTGCATCTTCTGCATCTTCAGCCTCAGCGGAATAAGCGAGCAAGTGCTGAAATTGCACACTTAATGAATTTCCGTCAGGCGTCGGACGTGAGTGGCTGACACTTAAGTATGAGATGCAGATGTGGATCGTCTGGCCCCAGCGTCGGCTCCTACAGCCTCCCTGGTGAAGACTTGACCATTGCTGAGCTGTCAATCACCCTGACGAGGCGGGACCAATGCATGAGTGAGCTCCTGAAGGCTGCGTGTGAATGGCAGATGCAGCGTCCGCAGCGTGTGATTGACGCTAATGAAAAGCAGACTCCGGCTTCTGACGTGAGCGGCAGGCGTCGCGCCGAGCTTAAACCCCTCAGTGCCATACAGATGCAGCATGGTACGAGAAAACATAGAACAGTCAGGATTAATCACACTGCTGGAAATATATTTTGAGCCAAAATGCGTCTTTTCATGAACCGGAGAGTAACATATGGCACGTGTTGTGAGGGATGCAGTTATGATTGATGAGCCATTAAAATGTATAGGATTATGGCATGTTCAGCAGGGTAAACAATTCATAATTACATCACCTGTAGTATTCATAAACAAGAGACATTGCTGTCTTGTGTCGTCCAGATGTCTGGCAGAAATGCAAAGCTGGGACTAGAATTGTGCCTAAGATTACTGCAAGTTTACATCCTAATGCTTACATTACTATTCAAGAGTCTTAGTCCACCTTAGAAATTGTTTAAAAGTATATGGGTAGCATGTAGAGATGACACTACCTCTGTCTCTATTCCAATACAAGTCTGGAACCCAAGACATTGCCATACGAGCACCATATTTGTGTACCGGACCTATATTGTGGAAAATATTTGTATTAAATGCACATTTTAAAATGATCATTTCTAATATTAATGTTTATTTGTTATTGTTTTAGCGGTGTCACCAGTCAATATTGGGTCAATATTAGCAGAAAATACTGGACTAGATACTTGAGGAGAAAAGAATGAGTCTTCTGATCCTGTAACAAATCTTATGTTATCTATAAGTATTCCACTAGAATTGCAGTTTTTTTGTTTCTGTTTCATATTAAACCACATGCTCTTTTTTGTGAACCAAGAAAAAAAATCATGTTAACTGAAGAACTTAAAAAAGCGAGTCTTAAAGCTTAGTAGTTTAAAAGAAAAGGCTTTACCTGCACCTATTGGTTCAGGATCTGTACTGATTGATTTTAGAACAGAAAGTGATGTTAATGTTTTCTCAAGCAAAAAAGTCTTGCTGCCCAGCAGCCATGTACTAGTATAATATTTTTATTTTACAATAATGTCCTAATGTTTTATTATAGCAGAATGATTTTAATAAAAAAATCTAATAATTTTTATTTACATGTACAATCGACAATTCACAATTAGGCCCTATATTTAATATATAATGAATATACATATATGCAGATTTCTAGTTTTTTTAATAACAGTGATTTAGTGGACTTTATACATTTGAGGTATTTTAGTATTTTGTCAGCTCTGTTTATGACAGCCTTGATATTCTGTAAATTATTATGTAATATTATTATAATCTGTTTTTTTTTTTTCAGGCCAGATAGATTCTCTAGAGGTAGACCCACTAGCCAGAACATTAACTTTGAGCTGTGAAGGTGCGTGGCCCGGTTAGAGCAAACAGCACAGTTAGACTATGTGAATAAGAGCGATCCAGGTGGAACTTCTTACTTTCGCTTCCAGCCTGGCCTATATCTCAGCTCCAGGCGGCCGACTGTGACGACCGCCACACCTTACTGCCCCTGTACAGGACCTGTCAGCACCTCCAAGGCCCCTGGGGCCCTCACAGGGCAGCTCAGGGTAGCTGTCATTCCTATTCTCTACTGCTCACAGCCATTCAGCTTTGCTGCTTTCAAACTGCGCTAGCTGCAGGTCTCCCCAGTTGACCTTTGACCTTCCTTTCCAGTCAACTCCCAGACAAATGTCTGATTTCAGTGAGACTGATATGAGACCCTCTAATCTATTTTTGTTTCTAGCAGGGAAGCAGAAATATTAGGAGGCCCTTGTCCTGTATTGTGAGCTGCAGATATGAATGGCTCTGCTATTTTTCAGTCTCAGTGAAGCAAATACAATATGCCGGAACATTATCCAGGCTTGCCTGGCATTCGGATTTTCTTCGAGCCGCGAAGCGCTGGGCAAATTGATTTTTCCTGTCGTGCTAGATTTGTGACAGTCAGGCAGAAATCACATTGCTCAGCCCAAAATGTCTCTAAACCAATTGAGAGGCCCCATGCATTTTCTGCCTACGGAGACATGAGCTGTGTTAGCGGCATAGTGATACAGGTGCAGTGCTGACGGTGGGGCATGCTAGAACCGGAATCCATCCGTCACCCCAAACCCGCTCAGTATGTGAGGGGAAAGCCACTGTGCCGTTCGCGAGCTCCTCCTGGTCTGTGTTATTAAGAAAGGGGTTTAATGGCTTCTTGTTGGGGGGGTTTCAGCGTAAGTTAAGACTCTAGATTGAAGCATTGAAGCCTGACAAACCCTTTCTCTCCTAAATGGACTTCTTTGCTGTCTACCCAAAGGATTTTCCAGAGTTTTCCAGAATGGTACTCTGCAGTTATATCACTGTCATAACAAAACTTTTTTTTTTTTTTTAGTTTTTCGCTGTACTTGAAAATGCCTGCTGTCCTTCACATTATTTGAAAATCGGATGAAAAATGGACCCAAAATAACGTATACATGTTTTACTATAGACATTTGCTGATTAAAAAACAAGCATACCTACAGAGTCCTCTTTAGGAGTGTCTGGATAAAGTAGATAATACTGAAAGTGAGATCATCATTTATGGCTTTTCACAGGATTACAGTACAGATTACAGTACAGTCATTATATTTGTCTTTCTTACATTAGAGTATTGGGTCATGCCTGTTTTTCAGGGTTTGTGCAAGATCCCTTACTACCCACAAAGCCCTGACCTCAACCCCATCCAAGACCTCTGGAATGAACTGGAACAGATGTTTTCGTCCAACATCATTGTCTGAGCTCATACAAGCTCTACAGAATGAATGGGCACAAATCTGTACAGAAACTCCAAGAATAGTGCATGCTGCAAAGGGGAGAGGAAACCCCATATTAAAGTCTATGTGTTTGAATGCAATGTCATTAAAGTTCCTGTAGGTGTAATGGTCCCAAGACATTTGTCCATTTAATGTACATAGGATTAATCTGACAGTGAGGCACCTCTGGGTGTTGTTAACAGGCTCCTTTAGCTGCTCTAATGCAAGTCTTAAATACTGTTTTTAGCTCAGTTGGGTCCTAGAAGTACTGATGACTGAGACAAAGCTAATTGTGTGTTAAACATTCCCTTTTGTATGACTTTTATTTTGTACAGCATGGTTACTTCATTATTCCTTAATTTTTCATCTGTATCTACAGTATATGGTAAGCTCGGATCACAAAAACAGCACCAATAATCCATTGCTTAAGTCACTCAATTAGATTTCACTGCCTTGAGCGTAAGTGATGCTAAATAGGCTTTAGCATTGACCTTCTGTCTGATGCTCATTGACCTGTTCTGTGCTGTCACTTTCTCTTAAAAATCACCATTAGTCAGTTTCATCCATGACTGTTCTTGGCTGAAAAGAAGGCTAAATGTAGCATTTGTACCACAAAGCTTTAGAGCATCACAGCAGAGAAGGTTTACTGTTGTTATATTATTAAAGGACCTATTATAAAACGGATAATACACTAGAAATATTTTTGGCAAGTATTTTGTGACAGCCCAGTGGCCCTAGCAGAATTGTTATCTTACTCTTGTTGTAAGAGTATGTAGATTTGGCTAATAAAGTCATGACTTCAGGAGCGGAATATAATCCAGACGGGGCTCAATGCCTTTGTGTAACTGCTCAGCATTGGCGGGGGTCCACACTGAATGCAGAAAACACACTAAACAAGATTTTTTTCTCCCATTTAAAGCAAGAAAACAGGGGGCTTCTGTCTGCAAAAAATGTGTAATCCCCCCCCCCTGTTAGTCTGTCATTTTTACTTTTTGGCTTAGAGGAACTGAAACCAACCCATAATCATCATCTTCATCATCATCATCTTCATAATTACTTTCATTACCATAATCTTTGTCAAATGTGTGTTTTTGTGTGTCTGCATTCACACTTGAATTTGAATTTGGAACGGTGTGTGGTTTATTCACTTGTGTCTACAGAAGCATGTCCATTGTGGTTGGAGTGGAAGCACTCACTTTAGAACAGCCTCTAATTGACACAGACTGCAGCACAGCCCCTAATGACATCCATGCACTTGAGCTGCCATTGAAAAGCAGAAATGTCTGTCTCTCTCCATTTTTATTACTCCTCTCCAAGGTCCATCGAGGTCCATTTAACGGGACTGTGGACCCCCCCTCCACCCCACCCCGCCCATCCTCCTTCTGTCTGTCTTTTCTTCCTTCCTATTTCCCTTTAAAGATGTGGTTTGGGCATACTTACGAGGGCTGCTTTCAGAGTAAGCTGTTTATCTGCTCTTGCTTGAAGTGCTTCCAGGGCTTAAGAGCACAGAAAGGTCAGCGTGTGAGGAAGCGGGGCGAGCAAGTGCGGCAGCAAGCCCAGTGGGTCCGCAAGTGTTTTTACCTCCATCAGTCCACTGGCCCTTGGCATGAAGCTTGCAGGTTGGGTTAGTGTTGTTATCGGCTGGGTTTAGTGAGCGGAGAGTATTATGGTAATATGAGCTGAAGCTGGCACAGCTCAGTGAGTGGGATCAGAATGAGAGGAGTCTGCTGAGGGCACAGAGGAGTGATGGGGCCCTCTTTACTGGCCACATCGCTTTAATGTCCCGGCGAGATGCTCACATTTAGGTCTGTAAACCCCCAAAACACATCCAGAGAATGCAGACTGGGTCTGACCATGAGATTTTGCATAAACTGAATTTTCTTTTGGAGTTGTAATTTGATGCAGGCTACTGCTGCTTTTGGAGAGTGTGTGTGTGTGTGTAGGGGTGGTTAAAAGGAGGGAAAATGTAAAACAAGGACAGTCTTAATGCTTCAGTATACCAAGACATTTTGGAGAACACCATGTTCTGTGGACACAGTTTGGGGAAGAACCTTTTCTATCCCTGCAAGACTTTACCCAGGTCCATATAGACATGGTTGGATGAGTTTGAGTGGAAGAACTTGACTGGCCCACACAGAGCCCTGAACAGGAATGGAGATTGTGATCCAGACCTTCACATCCAACATCAGTGTCTGACCTCATAGGTGCTCAATAGAACAAATGGGCACAAATTCCCACAGAAACCCCCACATCTTGTGGAAGCCCTTCCAAGAAGAGTGGAATTTGGGGTAATGGTCAGGTTTTCCAATCATTTTGTCCATATAGTGTATACATGAAAGAGTGTTGGACAACACATTTTGCTGTTGCTAAATAATTCTTTATATGTTGTTTAAAAACGCATTTCTACTGCAAATAAAAGTATACACTTTATTTCCAACACATCAAACTTTTCAATGACTGTTATAAACAAATCCTCCATCTGTTTCAATTTAACCTTTGCAATCAGGACACAAACAGTTAAGGGTTCCAAATGCAAATGTTTTAACGGACGGAAAGTTTGTTTGTAACAGAAAGAATACCCATTCTCATCTGATCACCCTGGTTGGCAGAGGTGCTCACTCATAGTCGTGTCAATGACGGGAAAGGCTGATATTGAATGCGCCAGAACACTAACAGCAGCCCGGTTGTCCAAATAACAAAGAAGTACAACACTCGAGTTAATGTGTGTATTCACACATCACTCACACACATACCTGATGCTATCTACCTTTACATTTGTGACAGTAGCCTGCTAACTGGGTTGTTAGCTGTTAGCTGCAGAGCTAATGTTACAGCCACATTCTAAGGGTAAAAAGCTCGGTAACCATATACAGCAAAGCAACACAATCATATAGTGTTAAGTTGACTTACTTGTCTGAGGCTTTTAGCTGAGACAAGGAGAGCTGGTACTAATCCAGACGTAATTTTCAGCCATTCAGTAAGATCAGCTCTATATTGTGTTGGCGCATTTCCAGAGGAAATAAAATTAACCCACTGGGTCTTCAGAGGATTGCATGAACTAAAAAAATGCATTTGTGCTCATTTCTACATCTACGAGCAGAGCAACTGCCATGCTTCACTCGTTTGTAAGCCATATCTACATGCAAGAGTGGTCTCTCACCCATAGCACTGACACTTTGTAGAGCTATTTTTTTAGGGGAGGGGGGCCAAATGACATACAGGGCCTGGCGGAGCAAGACGATCAAAGCACTGTTTACAACTATTGCAAATTCTAGCCACTGCAGGACCATAGGCAGGCTAGGGGAACGCATATTAATGTTAAAGAATCTCATAAAGTGACATTTTCATGTCATGGGACCTTTAAGGGTATGGGCCGCATTTGTTGTTTTCTTTTGGGGGTCTTATCTGTAAACGTAACCTCGCGGTGTGGAAGCTGTACTTTAGCCTGGCTATCTCTCACTGTGAGCTGTTTGCATGTTTCAAAATCATGCTGTAATACAGCCACCAAGAGGAGGATTAAAATAACACAGGCGTCGATACTGTGCTTTGTACACAAGTCAGTAATCAGGAAGAAGTAATTCAGGGTGCATCTTCAGAAATCTGTTTGACTGGTGTCCAGTTTTTCAGGTGTCTATGAGAATATGATAAGAGCATGTTCTACTTAAACCTGCTTTACTGATACATTTTACCTTTCCTCTGTTGTGAAATTAAGTTTGCATCAGTAGAACAGGTCTTCTAGATTTAAAAATAGCTCCACAAATGGTTAAACAAAGGTTTTTTTTGTTGCAAAAATACTATATTTTTTCCACACTTTAGCATTTTAGAAGTATAATTTTTACCTTTATATATTCATTAAAGTCATCATCATATTGCGCAGCCTAATGTGTCTAACATGTACCTGTGAGTATATATTTTTTTGTTTTTCGGTATGACACCTTCATAGATGACCACATTGTTTTACCCCATTTCCACCCATGGTTCTTCGGCACCATCTTCTACCCACACCTGGCTCTCAGCTATTAAAAGTGGCAATCCACCTGCATGCATCGACTCTGGCCTGAGCTGTATTATTTTTTCTCTTTAATGCAGCGGTGCAGTATGCCCAGGTAGCGTTTCTTTTCCACAGCCATGCGCCTGGGCTCTTTTCGCTTAAGCTGCACTTTCCACTTTACTTACCTTGGCCTTGTTTGGCTCACCAGTAATGAGGTCCAAGGGAGCACAGCTTGCTTGCCACTGTGCAGTTTTGCGTCCCCCGACAGGCCGAGTTAACTCGCATTAGCCCCAGGTTGGAAAATCATTTACTCCTGCTCATTGGGATCTGAGATGCCATTATTGCTACACTGTGTTTATAGGCTTCCCCAAGGATAAAGCAACATTTAGATTACCTGGCCTCATCGTGTGGGCAAGTGTGTGTGTGTTTGTTTGGTGCAATGATGGATCTTACCTCTGCGTTTAAGCCGAAAGGCTGGAGGATTCTGCTGACCCAAGACTAACCACTGCTTTACTCTCCTCTCCGGTCTAGCGGCTTAAGCCAAGGCTCTGGCCATCAGTCAGACAGCTCCGGTCTCTGGAACGTTGCTGCTCTCTTATTCATCCTCTTTCATCATCATTTAAAAGGTCTTTATTGTCTGTGGGTCCGAAATTGCTGTGTGTCTAGAATGCATGCGCCTAGCATTGTAATTGTGCGCCCTCAAACTAAAACAGAGGAAATGTGGCCACGAATAGTCTCGCATGTCTTTGAACCACGCCATGAATCTTACATTTGAACCTCTTAAAACACTTCAAAGATGAAAAGCTTTGCTTCAAAGGCCTTGCATTGCCTCAACAATCCTTGCAGAAGAATATTTAAAATTATATTGGGTTTAAGCATGCGCATTATCTCCGAACCTATGAACCCTGTTGCTTTCGACCCGTGTTCCTCCTACCATGGGAGAAGTGGGAAATGACTACACTTGTTAAATGCCTATAAATGGAAATTGTAATTATTTTGAGCCACTTCAAAGGACTGCTTTCATGACCTGGATAAGTTAGCATTACTTAACACTTAGCAGCCAAGAATGTTCCAAAATTGGGAAACTTCATTTTCTCACCTGACCTCTCAATCAACAGGAATTGCTCACATGTATGTATATTATATAGGGGTGTTTCACAGCTGTTTCATAGTGTTTGAATGGATTTAACTTATTGGTTCTTGGAACTTGATGACACAGGGCATGGCTTGAATGATTCAAAGATTTGGACAAAATGACAATAACATGTCTTCTACAGGGAATAAACCTAAATATGGCAACATTAGTCCACAGGTTCTATTTATTTACTTATTTTAACATATAGGGAGAAAAAATAAAATATAAAATGTGACATAGCTTTTGCAAAGGCCACATTTTATCGTTCGTATTTCATTTTGTTTAGGGTGGTCAAGTCAAAACTAGACGTCGTTTCCTGTACAAAGCCTAGTCTTGAGCTAGATTGCAAATTCAGTGATATAAAAAAATGTCACTGGAAATGTCTTTTAATCTTAGTTTTCACTTATGGATCTACAGGGTAAACATTCCTACTTTTACATTTATTTTTGAGCAGTTCTTTTGGATTGCAGGAGTATTTTCACTGAGATCTTGTTCAGTAGCCTGAAATCTTGCTGCAGTGTTTCTCTGGTCCCTCTTGATCAGCACATTTAAGACTTTTCCAAGCTCCCAACACACCTGATCCAACTAATCAAATATTTAACAAGTCTTTCCTGGGCTGATGTGGAAGTGGAAGAGCGTGGGCAGGGCAGGTGGGCCTCCAGGACTGAGGCTGGGAACTACTTACCTTGAAGGAGTGTAATGTTACACTCCATGATCAAATTCGACTGCAGATTGTAGGATCACAATTTAACATTCTCACAATATTTTGAACAAAATTTGAATATAAAAAAATTAAAAACTATTGACACCAAGTTGTTGTATAATCCACTCATGAATTTAGAGCCAAACTACTAACTGGATTGGGTTGTTGATCGGATAAATAATGCAATAGTCTCAGATGGCAAAATTATTAGAACATTGTCACATTTGCGATATCCCATCTCAAATTTGCATTGTTAGGCCCCTAGCCTCTAGATAGAACCCAGATCTTGGAGACTGACTGCCCTAAGTTAAGTCCCAGCCTTTATCCGACCCACCTGATCGGAATATTACTTTCTGAATTTTCTCTGCAGGATGTTAGATGTTCAATAGTTAGAATGGGTGTCCCTGCACTTGCAAACTGAGGTCACAGAAAAAATAGTGCCAGGGGTCCCCCTTAATTCCCCGTCACACACTCTCATAGCAGAGTACACACACTTATCAGTGCATACTTATTATTTAGAAGTAATCTTCAAATGCAACTGTGGCTTTGACTCTTTACTTTTATTGCGAACGCCCTGATGTTGCACTGATAATTAAGATGTCTTTTAGATGGTGAGAGGGAGGGATAAAAGAATCATTGAGGAGCCTTATGACATTTAGACACTCCGTTACCCCCAGCCGTGCACTCGGAGGAGACATGGCACACTCTGAATTATTAAGCAGCTGCCTCAGCAGAGACCTAGCCTCTCCTGTGTATTTATTTATATTAGGACTTAATATTCTCCATGTTTTCTGATAAAAGAGACCAGCACCTACCAGTTGACACCGTTGATTCAGCGCTGCAGACGCTAATTGCAGGGGGAGTGATTGGTCACATTCAAGCGTAATGTCATTTAAAGCTAGTAATTAGCTTTAAGGGGTTATGTTTTTCAATGCTATAGATTGTGCTCATTGTCATAATGAAGATTATGTCCATAAGCTCACTGAGTCTTATAATTTGAAGGGTGTCAGCGTATAAGAAATCCCTTCTTTACAAGTAAAGCCTCTTATTTTCCTGATTTTCTGATCTGCATGTTCCATTGCAGCCAAAAGTTGCAGCCATTTGAATAATGAAGAGAGATCAGAATGGCTTGTTTTCTGATTTAAACTGAGTATTAAGTCTCTGTGAGTGTTTATGTATGTATACATGGGGCAGTGGTGTAAAAAATGAGAACCCAAACATGTTGCATTGCTTTCTTAAAGTGGCAGACTGGCTATGCCAGGCAATCTCCAGGCATGTTCGCTCACAGCAGTTTCATTAGGCAGATACTAGAACACTGCTACATGCACTCACAGAGGCGTGTCTGCTTCAGATAGCAGCTGAGGAAGAGTGTGACCTTGCTTCGGCAGCGGACATGCTTCAACTGGGCTGGAAACAAAGCTGACACACTCCTGGAGTGACAGCAAACGGCCCCCTCTGGAAATGCATTGCTGGCTGGAAGTAGGAGCCCCAGCAAGCCCCATGAGCCAAAGAGACAACAGAAAGCTACAATTTGTTCCTCCTCTCCCTTGTTTTCTTCCACATCCTTGTCATTGGCCTGCTGTTTCCCAGTCTCCGCTGTTTCTTTCTCACTCCGTAGCAGTTCAGCGTTAGCCCTGCTGTGGCCCCAAAGCCCAGTCACACAGTCGCTAATGGATTGTAGTCTTGGTGCTCAGCCATTAGGCGCTCAGTGCGTGGGCATCTACACAAAGAGCTTGTTTACAGAACGCAATTATTCTTAGTTTGTTGAGTTTGTTTACATGGAGTGCTTCCCACCTCCATCCGTGTGTCATGTTGATATTATATTAATCAGGATCGTTTTACTTGCTCTTTAAGGTTATTTGAAAAAAAAAGAAAAAAAAGATGTAATAGTCCCGGATCAATAATATATTCCGCTTGCAAAATACATAGCATATGCATACTGTATCAACGAGACCAGAGCGCCCAAACACCGTAACTGCACTGCACATGTCTTTCTCGTGTGCATCTAAAATGGCTAAAGGAGATATTTCTGAAGAGAAGATAATCCATTCGCACAAAGAGGGGAATGCAAGAGTGTCTAAAAAAGCATTAAAAGATAAAAAGAGTATATGGGACTCCTAACAACCATGCAGGACCTGCTGCTCAACCAAAATTGTCATGATGAACAGCATTTAAATATTTAATCTTTGCAAGATAAACACTTTGAAAAGGTGCTATGAAAGGCACATAGAATTGTGCAATAGAACTTGGTTGCTTCCCCAAAGAATAATTAAAGACAGAGAGTTTTACTAGGTCATCGCAGAACCCTTACACTGATGTGGAGTTTCTTTAAAATGGCTCTTCACACTCACACTTCAGAGACAGTTCTCCAAAGAACCTTCTCTTGACGGTGCTTCTATGGCATCACACAGCAAAAGCCTTCTGGCTTTTGTTAAAAAGTGCTGGAGAATATCAATCTTCATTTTCACTTCGGTTGTGAGGAATCTGCAGGTCTTTCTGTCCATCTGTCTACTGTGACAGGATCACCTCCGGTTAAAACTTTGGGTCTGAAAGGTTATGTAGCTGTTTAAGAAGGCAGCACTAAGGAAGTGCACTACATTAACATTACATTTACGGCATTTAGCTGACGCTCTTATCCTGAGCGACATACAACAGTGCTTAAGAATTCCACAACTGTTTCTTACTTAAAAACAGCTTAAATCTCAGTCAGCTATTTAACCGAAGTACTGCAGTCAGAGCATTTATACAACAGCTGTCCAAGTA
>JBBPDH010000001.1:38978953-38990725 GCA_037974565.1 Clupeocharax schoutedeni | reverse complement strand
AAGGATTTGAACTTAACACGAGCAGCCACAGGGAGCCAGTGGAGGTTCCTCAGTAAAGGTGTGGTGTGAGTGAACTTGGCAACTAAAACACTAAAATGCACTAAAACACTAAAACTGGATGTCAGGATTGGGTCTTTCTGGCCTGGTGATTGTGAATATGTAATTGGGATTACTTGGGTGGTAATTAAATTTAAAAATTGTTTTCTGATTTTTTTCCTGGCATTTCTGACTGTTCTACAGACCTTAACCTAACTTACACTTAACAGTTTATACCATCTTGACATCTGTTGCATCCTCCAGTGTGGGACTGTTTGCATTATTAACTACTGAAAGAATTCAATATTTCCATAATATGCTCTCTCGCAGCTTGTTGTTCTCAGTCCCCATTGGAATAGTGTCTCCTACGCCCAGTGCCAATTGGCTCCCAGCCTCTGATACCCTTGTTGCCCTGGTTTCACAGCCGCCCTGTTCTTCACTCATTGGTTCAGTTTGCCACTCTTTTCATTGGTTTTATGATACCACCAACACCATTGCACTGAGGCACAGGCTAATTTACACTTCTTACCCCTGTGTGACAAAAATCAATCCACATGCTCTCTCGTATCATAACGTTAATTACTGTTCCTCATATTGGAGATTGTCTCTGGAAGGCAAATGATAAACACCACCGGCACAACATCACGCTTATTATTTAGCTGATAGCCATCACCTTATTGCATTCACTAGTGTTTTACATCATACACATAGGGCCTATTGCACTGTGTTGCACACTGTAAGACAGTATCACTGAAAAGACCTCCGCTGTGGGGAAAAATGTGACTGTATTCTGATCATGTATGCCATGTGAAATTAATAATAGTAATAATATTTTATATTTGAAGTGAAATATGAATAAATAATGATAATAAATAATAATAATAATAATAGTAAGAAGAAGAAGAAGTAGAAGAACAACAACATAAATAATAGAGATGGAAGGATGGATGGATGGATGGAGGGACAAAGAAAATATGTGGGGAAATATGTATTTTGTTCTTGTGTGCTACGTGAAATGAATAATAGTAATATTTATTTAAAAAGTGGACTAAATCTAAATGATTAATAAGGATAATAATAAGAGGAAGAACAAAAATAATATAATAGCTGGATATATAGATTGACTCATCATAAAAATGTTGGATTTATGGAGTAACTTCATGGACCTTAACACCAATAGGGCATCAATAGAGAATAGAGACTTCAAACCTTAAACACCAAAAGCAGAGGAGCTGAGTGAACTGCCTGGCTGTATATGGATGAAAAAGCTCAGACAGATATTGAGTAGCAAGGGCTGTGAAGGTTATATTTATTGAATCTGGGAAGGAACAGGTAACCAGTGCATTTGACAGAGGATGGGAGTGATGGGGACTGACCGTTTGGCATCTGAGAAAGTCGCTGAGCTTTGAATGCCCTGGTTTTGGGAGGTCATAAAAGGGAATAAAAGGGAATAAAAGAAGTTAAAGTAGTTGGGAACTTCAGAGTGTATTAAGTAGCTGAGCTTATCTTCTTTCTCTTAGGTTTCAGGGCAGTGGATCTCAAACTGTGGTGGTATTGTTAGGCACACTGACACAAACATCGTATATTTTTCTGGTCATATATGCACATATGTGCCTCAGCCTATTTGAGTTTAGGACCATAAGTGGCTGCTTTATTATAATAAAATTATTGAGATGTTCTTTGATTTTCTGTTGATCTGTGAGGCGTCATGATAATAGGATCTAATCTTGATCCTCCTCCCCATTTCTCTTTTTTTGCAGGCTCCCAGCTAGCACCCCAGACCCCTGGGAACATGTCTGACTCCCACTCTGCCATCAACCAGACTCATATGTCCCAGGAGAGAGGTAAGCAGTACAAGAATCTAAGCTGTGTGTGATTTACACACTTACACACTGATGAACACCTGTGTAATATTTCTTTTGTAATGAGCAGAGAAGAATCCAGTAGTGACAGGTATTTCCTGAAATCACAGCACTCCCCATTTAACACTGTAGGGAACAAACTACTCTCACTGTTAACATTTGCTGCTGCTGAGTGTTTATCAGTAATTAGTGTTTCAATAATTAGCCTTGTTATTGAGGAACAAGGGATGTTGATTCTTACAAATGTACAAAAATGCATTAAAAACACAGCACAAGCGAGAGCGCATAGCCTGTCAGAGAAATGTCCCACTGCATGGCCATCCTGCTACTTGAGTGCTAAGGAGAAATTAAATAATAGAAGTAAACTTCGTGTCCTTTGTTTTGCACATTTCTCTGCTTATCTCCATTTCTTTCCTTCTGTCTCTGTCTGTGCACCTCTTTCGCCTTCGCATTTTTACGCGGGTTGTTGTTGACCTCTAGAGGCCCATGGCTTGCATTATGCTGTTTTAAAATATATAATAGAGTCCGGTTTTGCCACCATGTAGCCCTCAGCTCATTTTATTTCCATAAATTTAGCTGAGATGCTTTTTTTTCTCCCCTCTGCTTTACCACTCGGATCATTGTTGTCCAGCTAAGAGCCAAGCTTTTTGAGCCAAGCATGGTCTCAGTATGGGGGGGGGGACGGTAGGTGGGGGTGGAATGCATTATTTGCTTTTAGCACCATCGGCACAGCGTTCTCTCTCTCTCCATCCATTTTCCAGGCAATTTAAAACGCGGTATTACACCGTTTTTTGTTTTTTTTTTCTTTTTCTTTTTTTCCCCGAACTCCCTTACGTTAATGGAAGCAAAACATTACAATAATGTCCCCCTGTTAAAGCTACTCTCGCTGGCAGCCTAAGCACTTTCAGCCCTTGTCTCATCATCCGCTCCTGCAGACGGCTAGCCGAGTACCGCTGCCCAAGCGGAACAGAGTGCAGGGGAGATGACCGGCTGCCTGTCTGTGTGTGTTTGAAAGGCCCCACTCAATAAAAAAAGGAGATGGCCCTGTGCTCGACATGCACACGCTCTTACGCTGCCGCTTGCTGCTCTGCCGAACACTTCCATTTAGCCTAATCTGGAATATTACTGTGCGAAGCAGCCCGACAGAGGCAACCTTTCACATCTGAGTGGATTGGAGGATCCCCACCCCCCCCACCCCTCCTCTTTTAGGTCTGTTTGCCCAGGGGTTTTAAATGTAATAAAGTGCCACTCCAGTTAAATACTGGGTCCAGTGAGGATTGCTCTAAATGTCAGTTTTTGCTGGCTATTCAGCTCGTGAATGCTCCCACAACATTTTTTTTTGTATTTATTTTTCTCTATTTCCTCTCAATTTAGTTAAAGTTAAATCCCAGTGTAGCGCATCTCAGCCTCTGCCAGGGCCTACGTTGCTCTCTCTTATCTGGGTAGCACTTTCTGCAGTCTCTGTTGCACTGTGCAGTTAGGGATGTCAGCGGCTCTGGGGAGGACAAATCCACTCTGTCATGTGACCACCTGAGTCGCTTAGATGGGCCCTGCAAGTGTTCACATCTAACCATATATAGAGCCGTATATAGCTACAGTATTTGCTCAGTTGGACTGTTCACTAAGTCAGGCTGTCATGTAGGACTTTTATGATTAAAAAGGATTTTTTTTTGGATCCCTCATAATTGTAGTACTCTTAAAGACACATGAGCACTGCAACACATTGCACTCATTAAAGCAGTGACTGTAATGTGGCTTTAAGAACTGTAATGTGTTTCACTACTGTCACACTACTGTTATACTACTGTCACACGGGCCAAACTTTTGGCCGGCAGTGCTCATTAGTGCGACAGTGATTTCAACAAACATGCAGAGGAATTAGAGCCAGTATGGAGAAGAAAGTCCTATTTTCTGCTGTTATAACTATTATAACTAATAGGGTAACTATGGTTCAGTATTTGTTGTCTTTTCTAGGCTGCCTGTCAAAAGTTTGGAAATACCTCGGCTAATAAAAGGTTTTTAATAATTGACAGTGCTGGACTGTGGTGAAATTATAGTGGGATTATACTACCTGTTGCTTCCTAATATCAGCTGTGCACAGAAAAACTCAGTAGTACCCCTTCAGAAATAGAAAGTAAAGGAAATAGTCGATTCCGGTTCACATCATTTAAAAAACGTCACTATCAATGAACTTAAACAAGACACAGCCAGTTACACTTTATTAAAGTGATCACTGGCTACTGCTGAAAAGCCAGAAACAAGTCTGCCTCAAACTCCTTAAGAATAAACTTAACAGCACTGGATAAAACCTGTTCAGGTTTAATCAGTTACCTGAGCTTTAATCAGTTAGACATTTCACCAGATAGTTCACTGAATTTATTCTTCATAAATTTCATATTTATGATTAAAATGCATCAGTATTGTTAGCGTAAGGATGCCCTTAATGATCACATCCCTTATTAAAGCAGTGACTGTGATTACTATAACTGCAATGTGTTACACTGGGAGAAAATAACCATATTGGGCGGCTGGGTGGCCTAGTGGTTAAGGCATCCACCCTGCGACCAGAAAGTCGGGGTTCGATCCCCGAGACCGCTAGGCACCACCGAGGTACCCTGAGCAAGGTACCGTCCCCGTGCACTGCTCCCCGGGCGCCGTGTTCCTGGCTGCCCACTGCTTCACTCGGTGAATGGGTTAAATGCAGAGAATTCAATTTCCTCCGGGATAAATAAAGTATACAAATTTAAATATATATATATATATATATATATATATATTACTATAACAAATGCTTGTTTGTGCTACAGGGTTCTTGACCAACATGCAGAGGAATCAGAGCCAGTATGGTCCTCAATCTGGGCCACCTGTGTCTCCACACCCTTCAACTGGGAGCCAGATGCAGCATGGCGTGAGTGGCTATCAGCAGAGCAACTCCACTGGCTCTTATGGTCCACCAAGCGGCCAGTATGGGCCTCAAGGTACTGACCACTGTAACAGCATTCTTACTGTCCTGTAACTTTTTTTGACTGTCTGTCTCTCTGTGGGTTCATTCGAGTGTATGTTTGTCAGTGTCTGTATTTTTGGTGGGAGGGGTGGAAGAGCACCTTTTGTTCGTCTGCACGATTCATTCTTGTGCAGCAGAGGAGAGAAGCCAAGGCTTAAGAGGTCAGCGGAATATTCATGTAGTTGAACTGCGAACGCTCCCTGCACTTTCTGTGTTCATTGGAGGAACGAAATAAAAATGGCAGCTTTAAGGCAGCTGTTATTAAAAGTTGCTCCCTGAAATTAATTTTAATGTCCCAGCTAATTATCAGAGGTCAGTGCTTAAGTGTCGCCCTCTATGAAGTGTAGACTGTGCAGATGACTTCATTAAAAGCAGTTTGGGCAGGTAGAGGAGGTCACATTCAACTTGAGACTTTTTCGACCTGTTCTGGCTCGTCTCAGGGAGGTCGAGTACAAAAAGAGCCTGTCACGGATTCCCTCTATAGTTACTATAGTAACTGCAATGTCCACTCCGCGCCTGGCCTTCAGAACTTCCCTCGGATCTCTGGCTGTTCTGACCCTTGACTAAAGCACCGTCCAGCGCTGAGATATTCTCCCACGCTGAATTGAAGCGATCCCAGTAATAATAGAAAAATGTGGGGAGGTAGAAAAAAAAAACACAGAGGAAAAAAGATGTTAGTTGCTATTGCAGCTCTCATGGAATGTCAACATTGTTCCTGTTCTGGCCGGGTAGATAAGCCCATATGTTAGTATTTATGCTGCTGTAATCCTTCAGTCACACAACAAAGAGAATATTATGATATTCATGTTGTGTGCTTTAATGTGTCATTGTGATAAATGCACAGTCTGTTTTCCTTTCTTAATCTCCCTCAGACCCTCCCTCTTTAACATTGATGAATGGTGCACATATATTTGGTATTATTCTCATCCACCCTCTCTGTTCTCCTAATGTATTGCAAGAGGAGTGACACCAATAATGGAAGCTTAAAAAAAGGCCCAGAGGCAAACCTGCTTTTGCGTAAAAACAGAACATGTGCTGATGAGAGGGGAGTTTACAGACCTGTCTCCTTCCCACTTAGCAACATGTGTGTTTGAGTTTGGCCATCCCCAGAGTCATGGCACGGGTCTAACACCAGGCTAAAGTTATACTGAAAGCCCTGCCTGGTCAGGCCAGGGTGAGCGGGCCAGCCAGCTGCTGCTCATTGTTCTTGATGAACTGTCCATCTGCTTTCTGTCTCGCCTCCTGCCAGAGAATTACTAACCCATTAAACCAACATGAAAATGGGCTCCAAGCCTCTGATTGCTCTGCTGTGGGCTGCTTGGGTCAGTGCCTGGAGGCGGGAGCTTAGAGCTATGAGCACATGAACATGTGCCTTTGCACATATGCCGAATATCTCCAGCCAGAATTGTGGACTAAGTTGCATCAGACTTGGAATCAATAAAAGTTGCTTTCTATGGAATCCCAAATGTCATGTACAAAACCCAGGAAAAACAGCTGAACTCTTTTACGAGTGCTCCATAAAGCCGCAGTAGACACAATTTGCGGCGCCTTTCGAGAGACGTGACCGAGGTTGGTCTGCAAGATTGGCGATGAAAAAAATCTTCCATGCTGGTGCGGTTAGCAAGCTGACTAACATGCTGACCATTAATAGCAATGACTCAGCTGGACACGTAATTAAACCAGATGACTTAATACTCTGCATCACAGTGCTACACATTGATCTGTAGTTAAAAAAAGCAAATAGGTGTGAATCGCTGTTGCCGATGGGGTGAGCTTTGTTTAGCCATGATACTAACATGTTAGCAAGCTGGCTAACCCATCTGTCACAGTACATCCACAGAAGTTAATGCTTTGATTATACTGCGTCCCACCTGACCCTATGTACAGTCTCTGTCTCGTGTTTATTTAGATTCAGTGTGGAAGAAATGCCCTTTTGCAGGGGTCACCACAGATAAGACAGCATCTTTATCGGTCAAAGACACACAAATTCGAACTTCCTCTAATTTTTGCATGCAAATCAAAATCTCTTATTGTAGCAATTTAACGTTCCTGGCAAAGCTCATGCTCATGCAAATGCACGTCTTTAAGAACGGAAAAAAGTGTTTTAATACCTTTAGATTTCTCACATCCTGCAGTAAAGCAGCCCCAGGTTTTTCCTCAAAGATCTACTTTATCTCTACTAATAACCACAAGAGGAACAACAGTTTTACGCCAGAATAGCTTGCCTTCCCCATGTTACAATCTCGAAGCAGAGAACTCAATCCGTGCCT
Source organism: Clupeocharax schoutedeni (assembly GCA_037974565.1). Taxonomy (NCBI): domain Eukaryota; kingdom Metazoa; phylum Chordata; class Actinopteri; order Characiformes; family Alestidae; genus Clupeocharax; species Clupeocharax schoutedeni. Next base: position 38,983,553 of record JBBPDH010000001.1, on the reverse strand, counting down.
GCCTTGAGGGGCTAAAGGTTTGGAACGGGAGAGGGCCGAGCAGGGAGCCCCGAGGCGCCTCAAGTTTTGCTGTAGACTCCCTGCTGAGAGAGCTGCTGAGGTGGCTGGGAGAGAATCTCAGGCCGCAGGCCACGAAAGGGGGAGACTGGCAGAGACAGCAAGTCAGAGAGAGGAAGAAAACTCATGAGTTAGAGGAAAAGAGGATGAGATGTCTTAACTGTCAAAAAAAGCAGAAAAGTGTGACTTTTCCTAAAGCATCTGCCATAGAGGTCATGTTCATTGCTGTTTGATGGGCCCAGAGCAGCAGGACGGTAGCAAGCAGCACAGCCTTCTTACTGTACGGGCTTGTTTGCACTGCTCTAATTTATTAGCAAACGCGAGAGATATTTCATTTAATAGAAACCCCTTGATGTTTAAATGGAATATTTATATACCTTTTTAATTATTTAAGACTCTGTTAGAACTTCTATGCTGCCTTATTAGAGTTACAACACATTTGAAGTATTCTTTCTTGTGGAATTAAAACTTCTAACAGCAACATCAGCTTCGGTGGCAAAGGCGAATCAGGCATTTTGGCTGGTTTGGAGACCAGAGATTAGGCATTTGCCCGCTTAAAATGAATTCCTGAGGTAATTTACGTGTTGAAGTTTTAGTGCTGTTGACTGGAACGAGTGAATGGGGCCTGGGTGAAGAGTGCTGAGGAGGCAGTGTGTTTAATCTGGTCGGTCACAGTCCTCTTCTCCTGCGGGAGAGTGAGGATTAAATACAGCTCAGGAACAGCGTCCTCGGAATGTGTGACCATGCCTAGAATTTCCATGTAATTGGTAACGCACTACAGTTTCTCCCTCCCTTCGGCCTGCTATGAATACCTCACCTCCCAATGGCGAGAGCCCAAGAAAGAGATGGTGGAGGATATATCTGAAGGGCTGAGACTGATAAAAAAAAAGACTGTGGTTCATTTTTTGCTTGAGAAAACACTAGAATGGCCAATACCATGGGTCTGACCGCTTTGTGAAGAAATAGAACCGTCGGTGGAATGAATCCCCAGATCTATTCAGTTATTTGTGGCAACACTCTGGGTTAAAGATGAGCTCCTCAGTGGCTGTAAAGGACAGAGCTTGAGATTGAGAGGCGGCCCTTATCACCTCTGAAGAGGCCCTGTTAGCCAAGCACCAGCAGTTCCGAAAATTAGCCATTTTCAGGGAGGAAGAAAGAAAAGTGGGAAAATATCACATGGACACTGACTTCTGGTCCTTCGGAAACCGAAACATTTCTCCTCACAGCAGTTTATTTTCCTCGATTGCAAGTCTATACCCAGTCCCTGGGGAAATTTCAGCTCTGGCGTAAGAGAATCTTCAACAAACCCAGAAAAATAATGATATCTTGCTGATTGCAAATTTGAGCATATGTAATGTAACAGTGTTGTGTGGATCAAATTCCTGTCAGTTTTACAAAATGAAACATTGGTGAAGCAATCACTGGGTACACTCTGGCTTGTTTACTGAGGAGGTCAGAACTGTGTGGATGGAGGATGAATAGTGGGAGAGCTTAATAGCAGTGTGAGGTCTGAGCACAGCTCCACGGGAGAGGCTTGGACCCATCCTGAATCAGGGCAGTAGTGCAGCCAAAACACGCACAATGCAAACGATGGCCAAACTAGCCAGGCAGGAGCGAAGAGGGCTCAGCAGCTGTGTGGGACTATCCAATGTCTGACTCTTAAGCCCTCGCCGCAAAGAATACTGTTGCTTTGACCGAATTGTGAAGCAGCACGCCGGATCAGGCTCACTTCTCTGCAGAGTCACAGCCTCGCGGCACAGCGTGAAAACCTGGGTACGTTTCAGCTGTATTGTTCATCTTTGAAAAAAGATCACCACTTGTCCATAAACAGCCATTTTGCCACTTTTCGTGATTCAAGGCTTCTAACTCTTGGTGTGTAATTTTAGGAGGATTATGTCACCTCCTTTCAGGTGCCATACAAATTTCAGGTGGATTTCCCACATCACACACTTTCTCATTGAAACCCTCTATTGATATTGAAATTCCTACCGTGATTTGTGTCAAGTGTACTCTGATTCAGTGTTTCTTTTTTTTTTTTTTGTCATTCAGCCTCTAGGTCTTACAGGGACTTCATCCCTTTTTCCAGACACACTCTCTAGGGATTAGACCGTGAGCCCTAACTAAAGCAGCCATAATGAAATCAAAATAAATGCTCCTTTTCTAAAAGAAACACTTATGGCCCTCCTCCCCCTCCTTTGTTCACAGGAATTTCTTTAACCGTAGTTCATGCATGGTAGGTCAGCAGGTCTCGCAGGTCTGGCTCTTTTCCAGTCTTTGATTACGGGAGGTGTCAGCTTGACTTTTTGGCGGTGGATAAAGTAGGAAGGATCAAACGACACTTTAACCTGTATTTTGCTGTAAATGCAGGCTGGAACCACCTACTGTAAATATCATCTAATAATAAATGGAGCCATCCATTGCCTTCAGAATAGCTTACATTGTTCTTGGAAAGCTGTAGCAGGACATTGACCTTCTTTAAGAAGAAAAGCATTTAGTTCTTTGAAGAATGGACAGGTTGGAAATCTAGTTTGTACTCAGCACTCCTGACGTTTCAATTGAATTTATTACTCGTGATTGAAGAGGTCCTGGAAGGCTTTTAACCTCATCCTGTGTTCAGGCCTCATCCTGCATTTATCCTTCTTTGAATTTGTTTAGTTGCCTGGATAGTAGTGAGATCATACGTGACATGTTGCTCATCAGACATTTTCTAAAGCTGCTGCTGTTGTAATAGTGATTTTTACTGAATAGTTAAAGTTCTCATGGGGATATTTTGTCCAGCCCGGTATCTTATTGAGAGCAGTGTTTTCCAACTCAGGTCCTGGAGGCACATTGCCCTGCACATACAGTATTATTGCTTTCTTTATTTCTAAGACTTTTAAAACCACAATTTTAACTCAGAAAGAAGTTGACTAGTCGGATCAGGCGTGTTGGGTGCAGTGAATGCACTCAAATTTGCAGGACTGTGTGTTTGTTGGAACAGGGATGGGAAACACTGCTCTAGAACTTTAGTAGGGTCTGGATTTTTGGCCTGGATCTAAACACAGCCTGAGACTTCCTGCCCAAATTTCTGTCCAAACCTGACCTGAACCTGACAAAGCCTGACCCTAAATGAAGCTTTGCAATGAAAACAGACCCAAGCCCATGACCATTACCCAGCATGCCTTATAAAGTCAATTAAATGACCACATAGCAGCAATTACAGAAATTGTTAGATCATGGATGAAGTAAAACATATGAAATAATGTGATATAATCAAATAAGCAGTTGTCCAGAATTGTTTATGAAGCAATACTCAAACACCACAATACTTCTGTGTTCAGTTATGTTAAGACGAGTGTGCCATGCCACGGTGCCAGACTAAACACCGAGTTAATGACTGTAGAGAGGCCAGTATGGATAAAAAGCATATGTGGAAGGTAAAAACATGATTTTTGAACCAAAAATTTCCAAAAAATGAAGCTAAACCGGACCTGTTCATCCTGAAAAATATCTCAGACTGTAACCCAGTCCTGCTCGTGCTTATCTCTGCAGTGGTTTTGCAGGGCTGGAACTAAATCGCGTGGCTTTAAGTGCGCGAGAAAGACTTCTGCTGTCTCGGCTCCCTGGGCTCCGTGGACAATGGCAAAATTGTTTACTGGCAATTAACGAGACTTCACAGTGTTTCAGGAACTTTAGCTCAAGCGATGCAATTGCTCTTCTGTCGATTCAGCAGATCCTCCTCATTGCTGAATGCCATCAGGCCCCTGATGGCAATCACAGGGACATTAGAGCTAAAACCCACTGGAGCATAAAGAAGCACAGTAACCTACTGTATGCTGTGGGACGGCTTGTTCTCCAAGTGCTCAATACTCACTAGAACACTTCTAACCTTGCTTTAAGCAAGTATAGATTAGGATGCATTTTTAAAATTTGGTCATTTTGGTCAAATTTTCTGAGCAAGTGTTTTTAGATACTTGTAAATCCTAAATATGCTCCTAGAACACTTTAATGTCATTTTAAACTCAATTCAATGCATTACTCTTAAAGAAAATGTGAAGGTAAACCTGTATTCACCTTTTAATTTTAATTCCCCACCGAGATATGCAACTCGGAAGTATTGGGACACCATTTTTGGAGAATTTGAACCATTTTTGGAGAATAACCACTGATCTCCTTGAGCTACAAATACAAATGAGGGCTCGTTTCAAAGGTTTCCCGGAGATGTACCGAACTGTAGAGTTTGAAGTGTCTTTGACGAGATATGCAACTTGAAACATCGTGGGACAAAGGTATCACCGCAGCGAGGTGTACGAGTCCCCTTGTGTGAAAACATCCCAAAAAAAATTTATTACCGCAAAAATAAAGCGCAGGGTGTTTGCAGATTCCGCGTTTTTGTGCGGATTCCCACGTAACTCCTGATCTACATTATATATATATATTAGTGCTGGGCCGTTAACGGCGTTAACGCGCGATTATATATATATGTTGCAGTCCAGGGGAGGTGGAAACACCCAGGACCGCAAACTGCCTCGTAGAAAGGACCAGGCAGAGAAACGGGAATCCA
>JBBPDH010000001.1:38966143-38973524 GCA_037974565.1 Clupeocharax schoutedeni | reverse complement strand
CCTAAACTGCATTTCATTGCCTTGTACTTGTACATGTGTAATGACAATAAAGTTGAATCTAATCTAATCTAATCTAAATCGTAAATCTAATATTTCTGTAACATTGTAGTGGGTTGCACCTGACACCTACATAAACCTTTTACTGCAACAGCAGCAAAGGTCTTTTCCAGCAAGCAACAGTTATTTAAATATTAATGCATGTTTATGTTAGTTGCCAAAAAAGCTTTATGCAGTCGCACCTTAGAAAGTGATGCTAATCAGAATGAACCTTTAAAGATATTATATAGTTGTCATGAAAGCCTTATGTAAATGTAATGGATCCTTATGAAAACGGACTTATATTATAAGATGAGGCTTTAGATAATTAGAAGAGCCTTATTTGTTGTCCAAAGAAATAATTTTATTTTTTTGCCATGTTATGAAAATGTTACTTTTAAAAATAATGCCAGAAACAAGTAAACTAAATATTATTAATTGCCAACAAAATACATTTATCAACACTTAAAGAGTTCACTTTCATGCTAAAAATTAAACGGATGTATTAAGTGATCTTTTCAGTTTGGTTTTAAGATGTAACTTTTTTTTTTTAAGGTGTAAAATTTACACTGTTGTCATGAGTTGTCATTTCCAAAAGCCCCTTCGTCATTTTTGCTTATAAGGCTGAGACAGCCCCCTACAAATCCACTGCACTGACAGAGCTGCACACATACAGCAAGAGGTTTAGTGTTGTTTATTGTCTCTCAGTCACTGTATTATCACAGGCCTTTTTGAAAGCATTACTTTATGTAGTAATGGCTCCTTCCCAAAGCTGCATTTACAGTCGGAAGGTGTCCTCTTCTGTAGTGGGAGGAAGCACTGGAGGGGGAAAACTGCCATTTCTAAATGAGTTCAGGAGCTATGAGCAACTCATAATTCTCCTGGAGTGACGAAAACAAGCTCTGGGAGAAAATTGGAAAAAGCAATCCTTTAAAAAAAAAAAAAAACGAAAGGGGGTGCACCAAATCAAAGGAAATGGAAAAAAGTGAAAAGAGAAAAAATGGCTCGGGGGCAAATCCTTGCCAAATAATTCATTTCTGACCTCCTTAGTAAGTAAATTTGCTAAATAAATAAGAGCTGCTTGGATGTCAAGAATCCGATGCGGCCCCCAGCGATGCGGCTTGTAGCCTTGGCAGGAAGAGTTGGCTTTAATAAATGGCAAGAATAAATGGCTTTTTTCTCCTGTTTGATGTGAGGCTTTCTCAAGGATTTAATATGTTAAAAGCTGTCCTTTCATTTTGCGTTTTATTTTGGATTTTGTCTTGGTTGAGTCAGGCTCTCGCCGCGCCTGCCGTTGCCTTGAGAGCAGATTGGATCCATATATAATTCATAGCCTCCCACAGCCTGCGCTGAGCTGCCTGGTTTTACCCACCCGTCTCTCCCTGCCTTTCTCTCCTCAGCTCCAGCTGATCTGTACCAATCTGAATCAAGTTCTCGCACTATAATGAACATTCCTTATGGAGGCTCTTAAAATGCACCTGTTCAGTCGTTCAGGCCAGGCTGGTTATGAGTTCATAAGACAAAACGGTGTCATTTGTCTGCAGATATCCTAAATGAAACCCGTCGTATCATTATACTGTACCCTTAAAGCATTTTACTGGACGTTACTCCATGTAAAACCATTACTGCGGGTAGGAAAGGGACAGAAAGCCTTGCTCTTTATCTTTATTATAGCTAGACATTTTCTTCTCCTCTACATCTCTACAGATGACAAAGTGGGGGTGCTGCAGCACCTCCTACTGGCAGGATTGTTGGCAACTCACTCCATATAGGTTCAGTCTGATGTGAAGTATCCTAAATATTTGTTTACACGGAGCAACAGATGATTTAACACAGCATTCATTATGGCATTACTGTTTACATTGTGTATATGTTGCTAAATCTTTCAGCAATCCTCTGACTTAAAAAGCTTCCCTGCATTCCTGGTAGTGAAACAGCAAGAGAAGAAGCTTTGAAACCTGGCTGATGTTGGGTATAATGCATTATATAGTGTGACATTTTGCACTCAGTGCTGTAATAGGTAGTGCAAACAGTGTACCTGCACGTTGAGTACCTATAATGAACTGTGTCATATGTGTACTGTACAGGACAGAGTGATGAGCAAACCTGGATAACATTTCCATACAAAATCACTTGCTTCAATCATAGTAACCTATAATAGCATTCTGAGCAGTGCACCTGATTTTCTGATGTAGGGAATGATTGGAGGACACGTTTGCTCCCTATGATAGTATTTTATATACTATTGAAATAGAGAGACTAGTTATTAGGGTCCATTTTCGACCTATAATAGTGTTTGATGTACTGCTCCTGATTTTCTGATGTAGGCATTGGTGATCAGGGCACCATTTCTGTTTCCTTTAGTAGTATTTTGCAGTGGGTGTAGAAGAGAACCACATTATGTAGCCTAAAGTAACATTTGTCGGCTATTCTTTATAGAAATAGATTGGATGGTGACTGTTGTTACACTGCAATATTCAAGTAATTCCACAGATTTTCAATAGGGTTTAAGTCTGGCTTTGACTGGGCCGCACAGCCAGTTTTGCTGTGTGATTTGGGCTATTGTGATGTTGCGATTTGACAACATTATGGCAGAGGGCAGCAGGTTCTTCTCAAGGATTTGACAATATTTTTCATTTTCCCTTCTCTCCTGACAAGTGCCCGAGTCCCTGCTGCAGAGAAACAGCCCTACAATGGGATACTGCCACCACCATGCTTTACTGTAGGTATGGTGTTCTTTAGAGGTTTAGCTGGATTGGCTTTGTGCTAGATGTACCATCTGGTGTTGAGGCCAAATAGCTCAATGTTGGTCCCATCTGACCATAACACCTTTATCCACTTGGCTTCAGAATCTTCAAGGTGTGTTCTGGTGAAGCTCAGTTCAGATTAAATGCGGCCTTGAGGAGTGGCTTTTTTCTCGCAACCCTCCCATTCAAGCCACTTTTGCGAAGCATTTGAGATATTGCTGTCATGTGCACACAATGACCACTCTTCCTGTAACCATGTCCTAGTGGCCTTTTGGTATCCTCACTGACCAGCGCTTTCTTCCACGCGCTTTCATCTAGGCCTGAAATGGGATGGGTCTTAGTAGCACCAGACAACTTCCACTTCTTTATTAGAGACTTTACTGTGCTCCTAGGAACTGACAAAGCCTTCGATTTTTTTGTATCCATTTCCTGACTTATGCCTGTCGACAACTTTGTCCCTCAGATCTTTTGGCCACCCATAGTTGATTATTTGCCTTCAGTCACAATAGCTGGTATATGGACATACATACATATTAGGGCTGGGCACACTAATGCGTTATTATTGCATTAACACATCGTTTACTTAACACCAACAGTTATTTTATTGGACGTTAATACAGGTTTTTTAAAAAATCCTTTCATTTTGAAAGTTTGGTGCTTTCACCGAAGTAATGCGAACGCTGTATGTGTCATCTGGTTTTCACTTGGTTTTGTACAAAAGTAATGGGACACCTGACCCCCGCAAAAAACAGCCGACACCTACAGCACCCCCATTACTTTTGTACATATTATACCATTACACCAAAAGAGATTTGAATGACACTACATTCAGATACATAGACTTTAATATGGGGTTGGTCCCTCTTTGCAGCTGGGGATTCTGCTCCCCATGCTATGGACTCTGAAAGTAACTTGTTTTTCTATAACAAACTAGATAAAAGGTTAATGCCCTACAGTGGCAAATAGCTTTGTTTTATATTTGATTTGATTACATTAGTGTTTTAAGTTGGCATTTATTATAAACATTTAACTGTAACTGTGTAACCGTGTTAAAGGGAAAGAAAAAGCTCCTTATTGGTTTAACATGCGATTAATTGCAATTTTTATCTTTTATTGTTGCCCAGCATTAATTAATATATTCAATGTGTACAGACAGACATGTAAAGGTTTATACACACACACACACACACACACACAGGCTGCAAAGCAACAAAATGTGATGATTTTGACATTGGTGATTCTTTTTTGCACCCACTGAACAGTGTTGTGATGTGGAGAATAGTGATTAGGTGTCCATTTTGTCCTCGTAATAGTGTTCTGTATAGTGGTCTAATGTAAACAATAGTAATAAAAGACAATGTCTGTGTAATAGTGTTCTACAGAACCATGATCATTTATTCCCCCATTTATTGTGTTCTCTGTAGGACTCCTGGTTTTATCATGTAAGGTTCTATGATAAGGGTACTGTTCTGTTCCCCTATTAGTGGTGTATAGTGCTTCTGATCTTCTACTGTGGATATAAGTGATCGCTGTTCCCTTTTTAGGGTTCTGTGTAGTGCTCCTGATTTTATAATATAAGCAAAAGCATATAATAACTATATAAGTGGCCTGTAATTGTGTTCTATGTAGTGTACTAATAGCGAATAGTGATTAGTGTACCATTGTTTGTGCACCACAGTGAAGTGTATGTATGTGGAGCTTTTCCATGAGAAGTGCTGCTCTGATTAGCAGTGTTTCCTCCCCCTGCTCTTGGCCTGAGGACAAAAAAAGCAGTGATTGGAGTGAGAACAGGTCCATCTCTGCCGTCCCCCAGCTCCCACCACCTTCCCTGCTGTTCCACCAGGGAGCCACCCCACTCTGCCTCCTCCACTGCAGCAGGGCTGTTTTTAACGCTGTTTTTAACGCTGCGCTGCCTGCGAGCCAAAGCCGGCACGCTGCACTGTTTTTGATGGTGCCCCATGCATATATTAAGTATGATTAAACGGCACACTTTCCCTCCATCAAGTGTTTTAATGGCTTTTTTTGATGACATGAATTAGTAATAGTAGTCGCTCACACCGCACTGCGAAGCGCCCTTGTTTTTGTGTTTTGTGTTTATTGCATTATCCGCTTGAGAGCGGCATTTTATGATGCAAAGGAACAAAAACAACAACAAAAAAAAGGCGACGTGAAGTATTTTGGTGCACTTTGTTGAAGGGAGTGATTGAGGAAGGAGGCTTGATCCGAATGGATGAAAGTGCCTCGTTTGCCATCTCCCTCACACCGAAATCAATCCTGTGAGGAGATTACATACAGTGTGTGTCATGTAACACTGCCAATGACTAATTACATCTGTGAGATGCGATTACAGCGAGCTTTAGCACATGGATCCCACTCGTTAGTCATTGTGTGTCAATTTCACCCGTGGCGTTGTCTTTTGGCAGCGCTGAAGTACGGCCCGTGTGACTGACATTAATCCAGCTTGTACATTTTTCCATTTTTCTCATTATTTCACTTTCTGAATAATTCAGATTTACTTCAGATCAACCAAGTACACGAGGCTCAGTGTTTCATCTTTCATCATGCCTGTGACACAGGTTGATATCCTATTTTGATTTAGATACTTTTCTCTCAGTTCGTCAGAAATTATTAGTAATCACAGTGCTTCGTGCATCTCCCTCTCCCTCTCTCTCTTTCTCAGTCTCTCACACACTCTCTCTCTCTCTCAGTCTCTCACTTTCTCTTTCTCTCCCTCTCCTCCTCTCTCTCTCTCTCTCCCTCAATCTCCCTTTCTGTCTCTCTCTATCTCTGCTGTATACATATATATATACATTTCTTTGTTTTTCTCATCCTCTTCATTCTCTCTGTTTTGCATCACTCTCTCTCTTTTTTTTTCTTTCTCCACCCCCAAAGGCAGTTAACCTTTGATTACAGGTTTGTAGTCAGTGTTTTCTCAATGCATTGTTGGCAGTATGTGTGTGTGCATTTGTGTGTGAGTGTGTGTGTGCATGTTGTGTGTGTGTGTGTGTGTGTGTGTGTGTGTGTGTGTGTGTGAAGCAGGTTGCTGATAAGCTGTCTGATGTCCCAAAAACCATTTGGAGCGTGGAGAAAGCACGGGATTGATTCCCGCCATCGCCATGGCAACAAATAACATGATCCTTTCCAGAAGCACACCTTAATTAGTTAAATTATGACTTTGGAGGAGGGGGGGGGCATGCCTTCTATTACTCTCCTCTAGACACGCACGCCGGTGGAAAGCCATTTAATCTGAAGTGAGACTCAACATTCACTTTGCAGCGGGTTTTTCTCATTGTGCTGCAGGCAGGCCCAATCACTGATAATGGGAAATAGACATTGTTTTGTCTAGGATTTGTCTCAGGACTCCGAGATGTGCATTCATCATTGATCAGGACCGAAAGCATCACTAACTTGGCTCGTCACCCTCATGCACAAATATGGGACATTCTTTAATTCCAGAAACCTGCCGTTCTTTTCCTCATCACAGCGGCATTCATATCACATGCTGAACTCACAGCCAAGAAGAAGAAAGAAAAGACTCTAGATCTATTTGGTTTAATCAGTGAATCTTTGATTTTGTTATCTAGTAAGACATTATCATATGAATCTGCTATTATAATAATAAAATAAAATCATAACCATAAAATAAAGGATAAAAGAGTTAAAGGATAAGAGAGGATAAGAGAGTTAAATGCTTTTGGTCAGTGGTTTCCTAATCAAAAATGAATAAATAGTGTCATAAATGTGTATTCATTATTTGATCACTTCTTGAAATGTGTCTGTTATTCAGTTTGTTTTTTTCTTGGTTTGAAAGTACGCTTGTAGGAAATTTAGTAATTACGGGCTTTCAGGAGATCTCTAATTGATATAGAACCTCAACAATGTGTGACGGTTCTTTAAACTTTCATGAAGTTTTCACACTCGGCAATCTGATCTTGAGTTTTAACATCTAAATCATTTTTAAAGAGCCATTTGCTTCAGTGGCATCTCTCCAAAAAGCCCCTTTTGGTTTAATTTGGCAGCTTTTTAAAGTTCTCTCTCTGTCTCTTTGTCTCTCTGTCTCTCTCTCTCTCTCTCTCTCTCTCTCTCTCTCTCTCTCTCTCAGGCAGGGTGGTTATCCTGCTATAATGGGTCCTGGCTCCTCGTACAGTCAGTCAGTGAGCAATTCTACTGGGATGATGTCTCCTCACAGCTCCACCTCTAACTCTTCTCCTTCAGGTAATCCTGCTCCACCAGCTTCCAGTCCTCGTCTGCTCAAATCCTTCTGCGTCCGCTTGTAGTCAAACTTTACACTTATTCTTTTTCTGATACCATTCTGTACATGCAGGTGTTCAGGCCTTGTCTGTATTTGAAAGTTAAACTTGCTTTTTTGAGCAAATTATATAAACACACAGACAGCCCCGCCTACCCCCAGTCAGTGTTGTGTCAGTTCACACTGAAAAACAACTGCAGTTCAAAATGCAGTTCATTCAAATATAAATTAACTAGTTCACGTTCGTAGTTCTTTTTTTTTATTTTGAACTAAGTTCACAGCTGAAAAATTGAACTAGTTGACGTTCAGTTTTTTTGGTTTGTAACTCAGTCTTGCGAGAGTGAACCGC
>JBBPDH010000001.1:38951143-38961143 GCA_037974565.1 Clupeocharax schoutedeni | reverse complement strand
CTCTTGCTCTCGCCATACCTCTCTCTCATTATCTCTCTCTCTCTCTCTCTCTCTCTCTCTCACACACACACACACACACACACAGTTTTGAAAGGGTGTGAGTGCAGGTGTCTTCCTGTGCACGGTGTTGAGTTGCCTTTGAGGCATGTGAGAAAGGCCTGAGCTGAAGGAAATAGAGGTGAAATTGTCTTGCTGATGCTCTGTTTTCCTCTCTTGGTGTCTCTCTCTCTCTGTCTCTTTATCTCTCTCTGTCTCTTTATCTCTCTCTCTCTCTCTCTCTCTCTCTCTCTCTTTCTCTCTCTCTTGCAGGATGGCTACAGCTCTCAGTGTGCGTCCCAGCCCCCCACACCCTCGCCCCTATCCCCGAGCCCAGCCAGCCTGTCTTCCTACCACGGGGACGACAGCGACAGCATCAGCAGTCCAGTCTGGCCCAAAGGTCCCTCCAGTCCTGTAAGCATTTCACTGTAATCACTGCAAAACTGGGTCACACTTAAACACCCCTTGGAGAATTAAACACCTCTGAATGAGAGGCTTAATGCATTTATTTCAATCGACAGTCCTTTTCTTTTCTTAGCAGAGATTTAAATCATAGACCAAAGTGGATGTCTTTACTTTAACATCCAGGGTCGTCTATAATATTCGGTACTATAGACCTGCAGAGTGAAAATTACTGCCAATGTTAAAATTGATTTACACATGATTAAAACTCAACCATTATATCATACCATTAAAAATGACATAAAACACTAACCATCTAGGTCAGGAGGCAATGATTCATAACATTTAAGAATATTGCTAATTAAGATTTTCCGAAACACAAAGCTGTACGAAAAACTAAAGCTTTTATCTGTTTTAATGAAGCCACAGGTTTCCGTGCATTCATTTTTGCCAGCCGTTCAAATGGTCTTTCCTTGTCAAAGTCCTGGTAGGTTAAGGCTCTTGAGACTCTGTTCGTAATTCTCTGTTTTACGGCTGTAATGCGAGGCGATAAGATCGTTTTAATCACCTGGTGCAGCCGTAAAGCTTTCTGTTCTACTCCAGGTTTTTAGCAACCATGCACTCCACTTATTTCCAAGAAAAAATATAGTGTGCTGGCTAACGAGCTGTCCTGTTCAGTACAGCTGAGTTTAGTGCATACTCGGGTATCAAGTGTTTTTTGAGAGGTTTTAAATCATGGTCTTGGATACCAAAATCTTAGACTTGGTCACCCCCTCGTTCGTTTACAAGAGTTGACCTTTTTTTCCTATTCTTGTGGAATTTTCAAGTGTTCAACCATTGCAGCCCTATGTGTTTGTGAATTACACACTATGATTGGCTGCTTCAACTAAGAAAAGGTGGAAGACGTGTTACAACAGTTCATGGTCGCAGTGTGTTTTTATTAAACTCAAAACATAAAAGCTCACTTTAAAATGATGTTCAGGTGTCTTTTTTATGTCTCTAGCACATCTTGTGTTCCTGAATAATTGATTTTTCTCTCACCCACTCATTGTTGCCTCAAAAAAGCCTAGCATCTCCAAAATATTACTTGAATGTCCTTTGGTTGTGCCTATAATGACTGTGGTCTTAAATGCAGTGTAGATCCCTGTGATATTCTTAGACACCTCTCTCTGTACCCCTCTGTTCAGAAACCTGGTTCTGCCACTATGACCAATGAGAAGATCTCAAGGCTTTATGAGATGGGAGGGGAGCCAGAGAGGAAAGGCTGGGTGGACCGTTATTTGTCCTTCATGGAAGAAAGAGGCACACCTGTACCTCATTTACCCGCTGTCGGCAAGAAAGCCCTGGACCTCTGCAAGCTCTACATGACTGTCAAAGACATGGGTGGCCTGGCCATGGTAAAATCTCATCATACAATCCTGTTCTGTTACAGTGTTTTAAGTATGAGTTTGCTTTGAGGGTCCGTTATCATACCAAATTTCACTCACTTAAAAATAAAGTAAATCACTAAAACTTTACACTTGGCACTAAGCAAAAAAGTCTCTTTTGAATTCACTTTGAACATGTTTATGATCTTATGTCTTCAAAACCAGTGTAACTATTCAGCCTTCAACAGTTTAGCCCTGCCCATTCAGCCTGGAGTGCTTTTCAGTGAGGTGTAGCCAATCAAAAGCAGAGATCATTAACATGTTTAAGACACAATAATAAACACTCTTTATTTGATAGAAATGAATGAATTATTGCTGTTTTTGCTACATAAACATACACAAAAACCCAAACATGGCCCCTTGATATTGACCTTGAATGCAGGATGATTACAAGATATTAAAGCTCACGGTCTTCTGCCTGTAACAGGTGAATAAGAATAAGAAGTGGCGGGAGCTGTGCTCTACGCTAAGCATGAGCACCTCCAGCACCTCAGCCAGCTCCCTGAAGAAGCACTACATCCAGTACCTTTTTGCCTACGAGTGCAAAGTGGAGAGAGGAGAAGAACCTCCAGCCGACTCCGCAGCAGAGAGCAAGAAACAGGCCAAAATCCAGCCACCATCGCCAGGTGAGTGTCTAAAGAGTTTATCATGATCTTCATTTCTGTCCCTCACTTGTATGTCCGTGTAACTTATATATTAGCATTACAGTTTCAGAATCATTGGAAAAGAGTTATAACTGCAGTTAAAAAGGCCAGTTGGGGGAGCTGATATCAGGTTTGTTTTGGCTTTTTCTGCCAGCTCTGGTGGCTGAAAGGGATCTGATTTTCACATGTAAATAACCATCTGTTGGTTTTTGATGTTTCACAAGTTCATTTTTCACACACATGTAAAAAACCTGTTAACACCTGTGAAAAAAGTGTGATATGGAAAAAGCATATGATCATGTGCTGTTCAGGGTAGCTCGTGACCCATGTGATTACATTCTATGCACATGACATACCTGTGTTTGTATGTATTTATTTTATGTATTATATTTTTAATATGTTCTTCTATTATTGACTGTACAAATCTAAAATAATTATAACTTGTGTTTTCTTGAGTTGCAGTTTAGTTTAGCTGTTGGTATGTTATCATCTGATTGAGACTGGCACTTCAAATGGTCCGGCACTTTACTCACCAGTTTGCTCAAATATTGCCGTATTTACATTCAGTTCAAACCTGTGGGTGCAAATGTCATCTTTAAGTCTCTTGCTTTAAATATCTATTTCTTTGAGTAATGCAAAGCTTATAAAGGTCAACTAGAGTTTTGCTCTCACCTGTTTTAAGCCATGGTGAAACACGGACTCCGCAGTTTTTCCTCGCGTCTAGTAGCGAGACGTCAGAGGGAGCAGTCCATCAGAGCTGTATTGAAATCAGAGAGGTTGTGCTGTTAGTTGGGTGAAAAACAAGCCCTTAGTGGCATCATTGTTTTTGCACCATGGCATTTCTGCATGTGCATTCGCAAGAGGCCTCGGCACTCCCGGCTATTTGCAGCTGAGAGGTGATGATGTCATGGGGTTGCCTAGCACCCGTCGGAGGGAGGGGGTGATGGGATTCCCCTCAAGGAAGATTAATGAGGTTGCATTCTAGGATATAAACAAGCATGACCTCCAGTCAACCCCAATTCAGCAGCCGAGCAGCACACCAGCGTTTTCTGTTCTTCAAAGTCAGCCTCCCCTCAATCACGATCATCATCATCAACATTACCATCATCATCGCCATCATCGTCATCTCTTCCTCGATCGTTTTTTTTCTCTCTCTCCCCCCACTCCTCCCTCCCCTCGAGTATAATAGTCTAAAGGTCACTAGAGTCCAGCGTTCACTCTCTCCTTACATCATGACTCAGAGAAATGGACAGAAAGTGGCAGAGAAATTCCCGCGGTCTTAACCTTGCGTAACCCTTCTGTTGTTTACGTTTGGAGATTTCCACATGTAGCCGCGGGCAACAGAGCAGAGAGAGAGAGAGAGAGATGCTAGAGAGGGAGGGATTCCCGATCTAGCTGCTTCCCTCCAAGGACAGCGCTGCATATGCTTTGTTTTTTCTGTGTTTTTTCTTTTTTTGCTCTGGTGCCTCACTGGCTTCTAATGAGGAGGCGCATGGTAATTGTTTAATTATTCAGAACTGAAATAAATTTTTCAAGCCATTGATGGTTTATTTTTGCCCTTCCTCAGAAGTTTGCAGCTCAAAGAAAGGCCGTGCATTGCTGTTTGTTGTACTGCATTGACATGCTGCTTATATTATACACACGGATCAGGGCCTAATGTCACTACAGTGGAATGTACTGTTTCATTGTGTTTGAGCTATGGCATGTATTTGTGATGAATAATTTGTGGTGTGAATTATATAGTAGCTCTTTAATATACATAGGTAAATATCTACCAGTTACATAATACATATTAATGTAAGTAATGTTTAGTAGATACTATACAGGTTGGCAGGTACCAAGTATAATATACTATAAGTGGCAGGTACCAAGTATGCAGCATTACATGAAGTTATTACTCAGAATAACTATCACATGATAATTTAGGGGAATAACATAAAATATTATAGCCTCTGTTATGATAATTACTGGTAATGGTGACAGCATGGCTCTTTCGAATCCTCACTTTCTACCATCGTGCCCTTGAGTAAGACACTTAACCCTCAGTTGCTCCAAGGGGACTGTGCCTGTAAATAAGTCACTCTGGTTAGGACTGTCAGCCAAATGCCCCCTTTGCACTTATAAGGTTGTGTA
Source organism: Clupeocharax schoutedeni (assembly GCA_037974565.1). NCBI lineage: Eukaryota > Metazoa > Chordata > Actinopteri > Characiformes > Alestidae > Clupeocharax > Clupeocharax schoutedeni. Next base: position 38,956,501 of record JBBPDH010000001.1, on the reverse strand, counting down.
GATATATGTCCCAAAAACAGACATAGTTCTGTTATATATGATTATGTTAACTATCTCTTTAGCCCCTAGAATTAAACTGACTGTTACTCGCTACTTTATCATTAAGAATGATGTAAGTAAGATACTCCCATTACAGGAAGAAACACTCCTTATAACTTCATTTTCGATGGCAGGGGCTGTACTGCCATTGGCTGAATGGACAGATGTGAATGTCCTTGTTTCATGATGTTGTGAAAAGAGTGAATTCAAAACCGACTGGTTTAATAGTGAAATTTATCAGTGTGGCTTAAAACCTAATGAGATCTTTTTTGACACCATCGGGAAATGCATGAATGAACAAGAAGAAATAACCACTATGGACGGTTTGTGGACAGCAATGAAGAAGTTGTTTTAAATGGTTTAAAAAACAAGACTTTAACACTAGGAGGTCTATGAAATGCTGCTAAAGATGATACTGTCAAAAAGAATTGCTCAAAGGTTGTCTTGTGTAATGATCACTGACAATAAACTGTCAGAATAAAAATAGTGTTTATCAGCCTTTTGTAGCTCCTCTAGTTTTAAAGACAACCTCATGCTGTTTTGTCATATTTTCCTTACTTTTTTTTCCTTAGTAATTAGAAGGAACGTCTTCACTGCTGTCCAGAGTATCCATAGTGGCTGGATTTTTCTTCTCATGTCCCAGTGTTGGCCTACAAGCTCTTCATTTGTCTGAGTTTTGCTTGATGAAATGTGTGGCAATGTGTTGTGTGGTCTTGTCAGAATATCTGTGATTTGTTGTGGCTTTCCTCCTTTTATTGAACAGAGAAGATAAGCACATCAAGAACAGTTTCCAAATTGAAATACATTATTTTGACTTCTAGCTTCAATACCTATTAAACACCAGGTACTTACTGTATAACTCGGTAGTCCTGGCACTGACACCCCTATGTAATCTGCCTGTGGTGTTCGTGTCTTTGCTACATCTTTGTGTTAATTTTCACTCCATAGTGTCGAACATGTCATTCATATGAGAGAATCCTGGATCTTTACCCAGAGGACGTTTCCTCGTAGGAAATGTGTTTCCGACACATGGCACTGCCGTTACATTTTTACACACCTGTCTAGAGCAGAACCAGCTTTGCCTCTCCCCACTGACTGCACGCCCTCCTTCGCAGCTCCTCGCTGAGTTTACCACGCCAGAAATGTTGAAGGAAAAAAAAGAAAAGAGAGCGAGAGAGAAATATTCGGGAAGCTGCCAAAAACAAAACAGCCCAAGTTTCTCACACTCAGGCAGGCTATTCCCACAGCGATGCTGTTCTCTCTCTCTTTCTTCGCTCGCTCCATCCATCCCTTTCTCACTCTCACCCCTCCAAAATAGTCCCCGTGTTCCACTCTCTTCAAGTGCTGCAAGTGTAGAACAAACCGGCCCCCCGCCACTCCGCTGTTGACCCCCACCCAGGTGCCAGCGCGGTCCCGCGGGCCTGCTTGTGTTACACACAGCCTTTCTTCCACAAAATGAAGTTTAGCACCTTCCATTTTTCTTACATACACTACAGACCAGACGTCCGAGCCAACTCTGTTTTATTAATATATGAACTATGCACCGCTATTACAAGAAAACATCAGAAATACTTAAAACAAATGTAACTGACTGGTTTTGTAGAAAAATGTAACAATATACACTGTAAGTGCAGTTTAATGGATGTGAAAATTTATGTATCAAAATAACCACCCCCCTTGTCTTGATCCCCTTGATCACATTGAAAACCAGTTACTTTTGTTTAAAGAATTACAAATATCTTCTTATTTATCCAAGACTGCACCCAAACTCCTGGCCTGTCTGTTCAGCATCCACTAAGTGTGGAGAGGATTGAGGTATATGTTTAAAGGGTTGTGCTGTTGTGCCGTACTTACATAATGAATGTTCAGTCAAACTTAATTGAACTGGTGTGGAACATTTTGCTTATATTTTCAGTGTTCTTTAATCAGAACCCATTAATATTCATGCATGTAATAAACTGTTCATCATTGTGATGAATTCATTTAAAAATAACAACAAATCCAGCTATTGTTGATAGACATATAATTAACAAAACGCCAGAACAACAGTGTTAATAAAGGTGCGAGAATTCCTGCAGGTCATCACTGTCGGAAAACAAAGCCTCGTGTCTGAATTTTTGTTGTGTTGTATTTATTCTTGACATAGCCTTTGACATTTATACATTTTATGATGAACAGACACACAGAAGCAGTCTGAAATGACAGAATACAATCTTGAAAGTTAAATTAATTGCGTATCTTCCTCTGTAAAGTTACCATTTTGTTCCAAAAGCAATGATCTAATACTTCACAGTTTGTGTGAGTGCAGAGGAACGTGTGTCAACTTGTCCAGTTGCTGTGTGGCAGTATGTTGCCACACTCGTTCATTTTCAAATTGTGCAGATAGTAGACTTTTCTTCTTCCTTAATAATAATAATCATCATCATCATCATCATCATCATCATCATATTAGCAGTGGTAGTATTGTCTACTACCAGGGGCAGCTGGTAGTCTAGTGGTTAGGGAATTCGCCCTGCGATCAGAAAGTCCAGGTTCGATTCCCAAGACCACTGGGCACCTCTGAGGTACCCTGAGCAAGGTACCGTCTCCACACGCTGCTCCCCGGGCGCCGTGTTCATGGCTGCCCCCTGCTTCACTTGGTGAATGGGTTAAATGCAGAGGGTGAATTTCGTGCTCTTCACACTGTGTGCTGTGGTGTGTTCACGTATGACAGAATGACCACTATCTTTTTCACTTTTTTACATTTTTTTTATTTGTCAAATTGTAGTCAGTATCTCGGTATAAAATGTGGACATCACACATTTGAGTTTTCAGGTAGTTTTTGGTTCGTTTTTTATTTATACATCAGCCTGTCAAACAACTTGACATGTCTTTTTGAAAAGTCGTTCCTTTCTCGCCACCTTTTAAACTGTTTTGTTTATCCCATTGAGTTGACCTTGACGATGATTTGTTCTGTTATAGAAAATGGTCCTGTGTGCTCACTTGTCTGTTTCCTTGTCTTCCTCTTTATTGCAGCCAGGCTGAAAAGGATAACTGTGTTTTTTCTCTCTCTCTACCTTTCGCTGTCTTTTAACTCTCTCTCTCCGAACTCAGCCAACTCTGGCTCTCTGCAAGGTCCACAGACGCCTCAGTCCACAGGCAGCAGCTCTATGCCTGAAATGCCCAATGAGCTTAAACCCCCCACCCCGGCCACCACTCCGCATGGACAGGTCAACAACATGCCGAGCAACAGGTGAAGCATGGCTTATATTTCTCTGTTCGTTTTTCCAGTTTAAGCTTTTTGCGTTTGTAAAAGAATGAAAAGATGCTGGTATAGCATAGCAAATAACAGCTACACTAATATGAGCCCTAATGATACATTCACCTACTTCTATAATGCTAAACGAAAGCTGTCCTGCATAAGAGTGTCTGACAAAAGGCAAAATAATGGCCAATAACGTCAGGAACCATGGAATCATTGGTCATTATTTTATACACAGTGTTTATTTTATACAGTTGTAATATTACAAAGTATTCGCCAAAAGGTTGTCTGTCAATATTCTATGAATTCTGTGAACAAGAAGTTAATCATGAAAATGATTTGAGATCCATTATTTACACTGAGATCCACTTTTGAAATTTGATCAGTGCTATCAAATCTAAGCCAAGTCTGATATTTGCAACACATTTGTGGAAGGGCATCATCTCACAAACAAGCAAGATTTGTGAGGCCCTTTTGATGCTCATTAGGGTGGAAAAAAGCAACAAAACCATCTCTGAAACCGTCTCCAACCAAGCTGGATTTAAAACACAACTTTTAAATAGCAGTGTAAATGTAACCCAAAAATAGGTCAATATTTCACCATGTGATCATGAGAGCCTGTTCCTTACAGTATTTCACTCGTTTTTTTGAAACCTGTAACGTGTTTCATTTAGTATATAACCCTTTCCCCCATTGTTACACTTCCCTTCCCCCTCTCTTCACTCCCTTCTCCCCTATTTATTCAAGAAAATATTAATAAAAAGGATTACAGTGAGATCCCACATGCCACGCTAGCTGTTGCGTGTTTCTGAATTCGGGTTGTTATTTGTGTTTTCAATATCATCTGGCTCAGTTCCACTTGTTTAATCCATTTGTTTTCACTTGGGTGAGCATCTATTAACATTAATTTATTTTCTCTGAGATGTCACAGTTGCTTAACAAATAAATATTACTGATGAATAAACTGTAGCATTCATATTATATAAGGAGTGCAGATGGAAGTGCATGCAGATCAGTTCAATTCATCATGTGTGCCAAAATGCATTGCCTGTGTTTATATTAGTACAATTCTTGCGATTCCAATTTCTGTATAGGAATAGCATCCATTCCCATCTCCATAGAAATGTGCTTCTACAAAAATATGATCTAGATTTTTATTTTAATTAAATTATCTATATTGTCCTTTGTTTAACAGGAATAACTCTATAAGTATCCAGGACCCTTTTTCAGATGGCAGTGACCCAGCCTTCCAGAAGAGGACTTTACTGAGCTCTGGAGGCCCTTATCAATCGAGCATGAACATGGACCCCATGATGAGGATGCAGTTTGACAATAAGGATCATTTTGCTGGAATGAGGAAAGGTTGGTGCTTTACTTTGGTCAATCTAATTCTTATACCGCATTCCCACTTCTGTTCACAAAGTAACATTCTCATCCCCAGTTAATCCTCCTCTACTAACCTATTAAGACTTTACTTCTATTCCATTGTTTTTTATATCTTCTCCATCATGTTTTTCAAGTGTCCATTTCATTTGACTTTGCTTTACTTTTTGTTTTTTCTTGTGATAATATCTTCCACCTTCCCTCTTCCATCTTTGCATCTTCTAGCCAGTCTGAGGGATTATATTCTGGAGGCTGCTGCCACCTTCTGGACAGCATTAACTCACCAATTATTTTTCATCCTCAGCTGGAGGTGGAGAGTCATGCATGCCAGGTCAAATGCCCCCTGCTGGCATACAGGACATTTATGGCAGAAGTCCCTCCAGTGGAACCATGGCTGGCCTGAGCATGGGCCAACGTGCTCAATATCCTTATGGACCAGGATATGACCGGAGGTGAAATACCCATACACACACAACTAGTATATATAAATACACACACACACACACACACACACACACACACACACATTTTTTCAATCAGATTCATTAAGAGTTGTTTGTTAAGAGTTCATTAGTGGAATTTCTTGTCTTCTTAATGTGTTTGACTGGTATACATATATACATATATATATATATATAGAGAGAGAGATAGAGAGAGAGAGAGAATATTAGTGAATCGGGAGGTGTAAAAATAGA
>JBBPDH010000001.1:38930611-38950019 GCA_037974565.1 Clupeocharax schoutedeni | reverse complement strand
ATAGAGAGAGAGAGAGAGAGAGAGAGAGAGAGAGAGAGAATATTAGTGAATCGGGAGGTGTAAAAATAGAAGGAATGATAAAAAATTAAAGAATGCATAGAAAATCAATAAAAGAAGATTAAAAGTGTGATGGGATTGCAGATATTTTAAATGCAGCAGAGGAGAAAAGTGTTTTTAGCAGCTTTTTAAAGCTACATTGCAGATCTGTTGATTGATAGGCAGTTATTTCCAGCAGAGAACAGCTTAGTAAACACCATTTCACCATGTTTAGTTTCAGCTCTTTTCACCACTAGCTTATAAGCTCATGCAGGTCTAAGAGACCCACCACTAGGCTCTTGATTTCAGGCTCATGGTAAACTATTTTGCAGCTTAATTTAATTGAAATTTCCAAATTCATTATCATTCTTCTTTTACTGTACAGTATATTAATTAGACTCTCTTCTATTTTAGATCAGACCATATAATGGGAATGGAAGGGAACATGGGTCCTCCTGGCAGTCAAGGCAACATGGGCCATGCTAATAATGATGGCAGCATGTATTCTCCTAATAGGTACCCAAATCAGCAAAGGTAAACTCCTAGTTTTTGCCATATTATTATAAAAGCATGGGACTGCCCAACTAAAACAGTGATTCCCAATCATGGTCCCTGTGTACTCCTTTCCCATAACCCTTATCTCTACTCTACTCTACTAAACAGTGGTTTTAAACTGTGTGTTACAGTGTGGGGTGAGTGAGTCCCAAGGAAGCTGCATCAATACATACTTTTTTGTTTATTACCAGGAGAGCAGAGCCAGATAAAAGTCATTTTAGATCAGAAGCAGTAACTATGCTTGCAAAGGGCACAAAGGACAGTGATGCTTTCTGCATCGAGTGCTATACTAACAGGCTACATGCCAGTAGCCGTACAAAATACTGTGCAGTTGATATATCATGCTGACATTGCACTTAAGCCAACAGGAAGCTCACCAGAGGTGAAGTGATCCTGATAAATTATTTCCAATTAATAGTTTCTTTGATTCTAATGAATATATATATATATGCACTAGCAATTTTGGCATATTAAACTAATACCTGTGCTTCTGGCAGAGGCAACGCATATGGTTATGAGTTTCAGCAGGAATATTAATTTAATAAAGAAATATTGGATAAAAGATGCCAGGACTGTGGTGAACTGAACCAGTACAGATAGTAAGGATTGGTTTTGTGTTTACTTAAATACTGTAATATTATAATTTAATCTTTCTTCTGTTTTGCTGCACAGACATGATGGCTATGGACAGCAGTATTCTATGCCGTACGGCGTCCATACTCCAGGGATGTACCCTCAACAACAGGTGAAATGATTTCCTGATCATGTGCACTTTGCAGGGATTGCTACAAACAAACACATCCTTAGTAATATAATAAATGTTTTGTGTTTTGGCACTATGTTAAATCATTCACTTTGTATAAATGCTTTCTTATTCAAACAGGGCTATAAGCGTCCACTCGATGGGATGTATAGCCCCCCTGGAAAAAGGCATGAAGGAGAGGTCTATGGAATGCAGTATGGAGGTCCACAGCCAGACATGTATGGCCAGTATGGGGGTAGTTACTCCGATCGCCGACCCACACAGGCACAGTTTCCTTATCCGTATGGCCGGGACCGGATGCAGAACACCGGCCAGGGACCTCAGCAGCATCCTATGCAGCATGGCATGATGAGTGGAGGCCATTCATCATCCGCAGGTGATGGGCCAGCACACAACATGTGGCCCTCCAGAACAGAAATGCCCTATCCTTATCCTAACAGACATGGAACATCCAATCAAGGTTCTCCATATCCTGGTATGGGACGTGTGGATGACATGGACGGAATCAGAGTGGACAACCAGTGGCCTGGGCATCAGCGCCAATCACCCTATATTCCTAGCCACTCTAACTCCATGACTTCAATGGGTTCACGGCCGCCTCCGTCCTCCTACCAGACCTCTAACCATATCTCTCGTGACTCAAGCCCGGGATCTTTCCAGCGGTCCATGGAAGCACACATGTCGCCTAATAAGGCTGCTTTTATGCAGTCTTTGAAGATGCACAAGCCAGGAATGCCCATGCCAGGTGGGTCAGGAAGTGGACTACCAGGCCAGCTGCCGCCCAACTTGAGGAGAGACCTCAACTATCCAATGGGGTCTGTGGAAGGGATCCAGCCCAACGTCAAACCTCGACGCAAACTGACCTCAAAAGACATTGGTAAGCATGGCTGAACAATGTTAGCCTTAAAACGTATTGTTTCCGTATCTGTGTAAAATGTATAAAAAGTATAAAAAGCTGATAATCAGGTTTAACAGGACTGATTTAATCTATAGGAACCCCCGAGGCATGGCGAGTGATGATGTCACTTAAGTCGGGTCTGCTGGCAGAGAGCACATGGGCTCTGGACACAATAAACATCCTTCTGTATGATGACAGCACTATAGCATCCTTCAACTTATCTCAGGTATTTCCATAAAATGCCTTTTTATCCACTTAATATTATTAGATGGTCCACGGCTTCTGAAATATTGTTTGCCCTTTTTTTCTTAGTTACCTGGATTCCTTGAGCTCGTTGTTGAGCATTTAAGAAGATGTTTGATTGAGATCTTTGGAATCTTGGAGGAATATGAGGTGGGCACCCTTGGCCAAAAGGCTCTGCTTGGTCCAATTGATGATCAGAAAGAGGAAGAATCCGTCACTCCAGAGAGCCCCGGTGAGCCCGAGTCCAGCCAAGAAGCTGGAGAGAAAAACCCCACAGAGGTTCCATCTGCCTCTTCTGAGACAGACCCAAATGGGGAGGGTGATCATAAGAAAGACTTGGAGATAAAGGAGAAAGATGAGAAGGATGAACAGGGCTGCGAAAAGGAACAGGAGGATAATAGAGGGGTTCTTGAGGGCCAGTCATCATGCCCCATGCCAGAACCAAGACCCAAACAGGCCAGCAAGTATGACAAGCTTCCTGTGAAGATTTTGTCCAAAGATGACTTCATGGAGGATATTTCTGCTGAGCTTGGCCATGTGCAGGAATTCACTAGCGGCCTACTTCACTGGAAAGCAGGTGGGGGCGACTCCACGAGCCACATCCAGACACACTTTGATATTCGTGAGGATGATAACAATAAGATTGTTCAAGCAAAGCAGCATGGCTATGCTTTAAAATCAGAGAAGGTAGATAACAGCCAAGTTGCAACCATAGATGACGTGCTGTGCCCCAGAGCCAGGGCGCTCTCCGAGGAGGAAAACTCGTCAACCTCCTTGAGCGGTGCCTCATACCCATTTCGTCTTCATGAGAACCAAAAGGGGCTCACTCTTCTGGAGGATGAGCCATGCTGTCTGGACGAGGCTCCATTGTCCACAGCAGCCAGCTGGCAGGACTCTCTGGCCAAGCGCTGCATATGTGTCTCCAACATCATCCGTAGCCTGTCCTTCATCCCTGGGAATGACACTGAGATGTCAAAACATCCGGGCCTGGTGCTGATACTGGGGCGGTTGCTGTTGCTGCACCACGAGCATCCAGAGAGGAAAAGGAGCGTCCCAACCTATGAGAAAGACGAGCTTCCCAAGGAGGAACAGGGTCTGGCCTGCAGCAGGGACGAATGGTGGTGGAATTGTTTGGCAGCTTTAAGAGAGAACACTATGGTTACTTTAGCAAATATTGCTGGGCAGCTGGACCTGTCAGTCTACCCAGAGAGCATCTGCCTTCCTATCCTGGATGGTCTCCTCCACTGGATGGTGTGTCCTTCAGCAGAGGCCCAGGACCCCTTTTCTTCAGCAGGACCACATTCGCAACTTAGTCCACGAAGGCTGGTCCTGGAATGTTTGTGCAAGCTCAGCGTTCAGGACGGCAATGTCGACTTGATCCTGGCCACGCCGCCTTTCAGCCGGCAGGAGAAAGTCTTCGCCACGCTGGTGCGCCAGGTGGGAGAGCGAAAGCAGCAAGTGTGCAGAGAGATGGCAGTGGCCACTCTGTCCAGCCTGGCCAGAGGGGACTGCTCGGCAGCACGTGGCATCGCTGTGCAAAGAAGCAGTGTTGGCAATCTCATAGGATTCCTAGAGGATGGCATTGCCATGACTCAGTATCACCAAAACCCACATAGCCTCCTCCACATAGGGCATCCTCCCATGGACCAGCCCAGTGTAAACATGTTGTGTCGAGCTGGCAAAGCACTTCTAGAGCTGGCCAAGGTGGAGGAGAACAAGCCCGAGTTTGTGCTTTATGAGAGCAGGCTGCTGGACCTAGCTATTTCCACTGTGCTCAGTTCAAGCGTGGTGGCCGTTATCTGTGAAGTACTCTTTCACCTCGGCAAATCATGACAGAAGGTGGTGGGACTTTAGAACCGTACTACACAAATCACACGGATGAGGCACTTTTATATTTATATTCAAACAACAACAACAAAAAAAGTTGGTTTATATATGACTATATGAAATAAAACTATATGTATAGCTTCTGTGCCGAATTAACACTTTCATTTGGGGATTTTAGAAAATGATTTTAATACAGATATTTAATATTGCCATTTGAATGTTTGTCTCCTGTTTATTTTATTTTTATTTTAGTGACCAAAGGCAACGTCTGACTTTTGGTTCAGAAAGATATATGACGATCATTTCCCCCCTCAGCTCTTTATAAAGTTTTGGAATTTTCTAAATGTACATTATCCGTGTCTGTGGATTTGTTTTTGAAAGCAGAATTATTTAAGATTGGAAAATATTGTAGATAAAGCTTCTCTTTGGCATTTGGAGCAGATAAAAGAAGCTTGCTTTTGCTCAGTTTGTTATATCCATCTGAAAAATGAATTGTGCAATATTATGGTGCAAATTGCTCATTCAAGGCAAGAGAGTTGTGTTTTCCCATATTTATCATGCAAGTAATGTGTTTTGCCAGGGGGCGGCAGTATTGTATCAGTTATTTTAAAAAAAAAAGGATCATCTTGGACTTAGATTTTTTGTTTTTATTTGCCTCCTTGATGTCATATCCATTGCTATCAATAACAATGGGTGTGTGTATTTAAGCACTTATTTTACCTTGTATCCATTTTTTTAACTCCAAGATACTGCTGTGTAAAGAGAATGTTGTACATTGTTTTTTTTTGTTGTTTCTGTTTTGTGTTTTTCTTTTCATTTCAGATTTTTTTTGTTTTTCTTTTTCACAAATGTGGTAACTACAAAGTGATTGTAGTTTGTAAAGATGAAATTACTGTTCTTGTTGTTACATCTATGATAATTATTGGTATGAATATTTTGTTAATGGGGTCAGGTTTTTGAGCAAGGGTAGTGAGTATGTTCTGTCTGTATAAAGTTTCTGTACGGTCTGTATAGTAGCTGACCACCGATCAAGCTTTGGTAATCATGTGTTGAAGTGCCATGGTCAGCATATTACTTGTTAAGATTACATGGAAATACATGAAAATGGACAGCTAATGAAAAATCCATTTTTTTTATTCTCCCGGGATCCAAATGAACATATTTGTTATCCAAGATCATGTAGTTCAAAATAAATGATGTTGAGCAAAATCTGCAAAAAAAATTTAGCAAATTCAGTATTCCAGTATTCAGTCTTTTGGAAACTGGTTTCTTACACTTGGACGAGACGCCCATGGACATATTTTTACGTGTGATGTGGTGTTTGGGCAGAGTAATCTTTTACCTGCCTCTGAAACATCTTCTGAGTTTTGATTACACCACTGAACACCAATGGATGGTAACAATAATATATATTTATCTCCACCACCTCCTACCACCCCAATTGTCTTCCAGACACGACACTTCGAGACCTTTTACTAGAACCGTCCATCCAGGCCACCCATAACCGTTCCGGAACGTATTTTTAATTGTAGATCCTGATTTTCAATACAAAAACTCCTACAGATAAACCAGATAAACCACTTGGTGACAATGTTCCAAATTCTGCTTTCATCATCTATTCCATCAACCTACTGATTTCCTCTGCTTTCTTGTGCAGCCCCTTACAGTGAGTGGGCTTTGAGTCTGTGACTTCTTGACCTCTCATACTATTCTTTCAACAAACCATTCCAGATAGACATATATAGTCAGAGACATTTCTGTGTCTGTTCTCTTGCGCTCCGCATTCAGTTTAAAATAAAGTGTGAATTCATGTCTAGTGCAGAGGCGCAAGAACAAGTGACTCATGCTCCCACCAAACTGAGCAACTGGGACAAGCTCATTCAGAAGGGGTGAGGGTGTGTTGGTGGGTAGCTGAACGGCGTAGGTGAAATAGAGTGTGTTTGTGTGTGTTTGTGTGTGTGTGTGTGGGGGGGTGGTGTCAGTTAAAATTGGTAAGAAAGTAATTCAGTCAGTAAAACAAGATGTTTTTCCAATCTTACCAGAGCTATGAGTACAACTGGGGTTCTTGTGGTGTGTGTGGGGGTCTTTGGGCAAAACCATAGAAAGTGGCCCCTAATAGAATCACAGGAACACTGTGTGATATTCTTTCCATACGTTTAACCCATTCACCAAGTGAAGCGATGGGCTGCCACCAACAAGTGGCACCTAGGGAGCTGTGTGTGGGGATGGTACCTTGCTCCAGGGTACCTCAGTGGTGGCACTAGCAATCCTGTGATTCAAACCAACAACCTTCTGATCACAGGGGCAATTCCCTAACTGCTAGGCCACCAGCTGCCCCATTTCCAGACATGTCCAACAGGCAGCCCTCAAGCAACATTAATATTGGACAACAATAACAATAAAAAACAGATTGCAAGTAAATTCTCTTCTCGGTTTTTGATTTTTTAATGAGATCACTGCTAATGTCTGTAGAATCCTGACATCTGGTACAGACAAAATACAATGGAGTATAACTTTCATTCTAAATCATTTTACACCTTCAGGAATAGGACAAAATAGATTTTACTCTTTTTTACTTTTTATAATGATAGGAACATAACTTTAACCTGTGTTTGTCACTTGGCAGTCAGTTAACATTAGTTAAGTATGTAAGCTAATACAAGCAAAAATAGCCATATAATATTTAAGTCTGTTTAAGACTGTTTAAGTCTTGTTATTTGCTTGTTAATACCGGTAAATCTTCATCTTATTATATATACTGTATATATTATGGCCCCCTATTTCCTTCTGTTTCTCTCTCTTTGTTGGTTTGGTTTTGTACAAAACATATTGCTGTTCTGTTAGACTGTGAAGCCATTTTTTATGTTCTTTTTTCCCAGTTACATAAGCTGAAGGAAATAAGTTTTACATACACAAGACATTACATTAATTTGCCATTATCTGGCAGGTCTAGAGCAAGCAAACTTTTTATTGTGTTAAATTATATTTAAATTACTCTAATGTGTAAAACTACAGAGTGTTTTCTGTAATCCCCAAGACCAATGTCACAACAAATAATGAAATAATACGAGTACATGGAAGATAATAGCAAATTGGCCAGCCAGTGTCATAGTAACGCGAACATGATGTGGTCAACATAGAGACAAGAATTCCGCTTTTTGAGAAAGAGAAAGCTTTGTGCATCTGGACACAGTCATGCTGGAACAGAAAAGGTTCTTCCCCAAAAACTGGTTGGAAGCCAAAAAGTTGGAAGCACGTCCAAAATGTCCTGGCATGCTGAAGAATTAACACTTTCCTTTGCTGGAGGTAAGGTCCCAGACTATACCCTCAAATAGGTGTCTTTCACTACTTTTTTCCATATAATGTATATAATATGCTGTTGTGTGTGTGTGTGTGTGTGTGTGTGTGTGCATAATGTATGTATAACAGCACATATTGCTGAACTGAACACAGATATGACATGGAATGACAGCACATGATGTTGTCTATTTTTATTGCCCTTCACTCTGAGTGTGGGGCCTAACCCAACCCTGAAAAACCAAGTGTGATCTTCATTGACCTTCACTGGAAGTAAGGTGTCTAGCCAGTCCAAACCCTGGAAAACAGGGTCCCAATACTGTCCCAATACTTTTGTCCTGTTTATCTGTTGTTGTAAATGTAAGGGCCTCCTCTTCGTCTGCCTACATTTCCCACCATCCCCTCCGCGCAGGGTATCCAGGGTAATATCTCAGTCCCGGAACCTTGCTCCAGGTTGTGTGTGGTAGTTGGTGTGAAGGTGCAGGGGGGAGACACACACGCACAAACACACACACCCTCCCACACTCCCACACATCACTGGTGAGCTCTGGAAGGACCCTGATCCATCGAGAACCGAGATCCGAGCCGGAGCAGCAGTACTCCGACCGTCTGAAAGATCTTTTATAGCATTTTTCTAACCCAGCAGCTCCTTCTGCTTCTGCACAGCCTGGAGAACTTTTACCACAGCATCCCAGAGACGAACAAGCAAGAGAGAGAGAAAACAACATGTTTCGTCTAGTTTTGGCCGCAGTTCGTATTAAACCGGGATAACCGAGCGTGGCGCCTCGAAACTGCATAGACCCGAGAAGCTCCTGGGTGTGTTCTTCTGGTGAGTTAACATGAACATAAGATAAAGACGTGCAAGAAGCTAAAAGAGAGGTTAGTCTGGATTTCAGTGGTATTTGAGAGAAGTATTGCACTTGAGGGAGGGATGGATCAGCAGGGTGAATTAGTTCTAGAACTGGGTTTCTCCACTGTGAAAGCTCATACGGAACCTTTTTGGGCTTTTTTCTGACCACAGATCAATTTACCTTTAACTTCTCCACACCTGACCAACTTTGTTTGAAACAACATGTGTGGTAAAAAAAATAGCAATAGCTGGAAACACACCTGTGTGTCACGGTGTAGTTTTATGTGAATGTAAAAGTTGTAAGTTGTAAATGTGTGGTCTGGTGTCAAGAAGGCGACGTTAAATGGATCAGGAAAAAGACCAAAAAGGTCCAGTACAGAAGACCAGAAGCTGGAAACACATCTGTATGTTACTGTGTAATTTGTGTGTAAAAGTTACAAAGCCGGTAGCTTTTTTCCAGACTCTGAAAGCTCCTGTTCCTCTATACTGCACTTTTTGGTGATTTTTCTGATCACACATCCTTTTGACTTCACCTTCTTCACCAGACCACTTTTGTTAAAAAGGGATAAGGTACAGGAGGAGGTATAAACAACCATAGCAGCTTCACTACTCATTTGCAACTTTGTTAACACATAATAAACAACAATAAACATCAAACCGTCCGAGTTTGTAACTTTTATTACACTCCCATATGGAACTGCAGAGTAACATACAGATTTGATCAAACTCTGTGAAAGCTCCTGCTCTTCTATACTGCACTTTTTTTGGTATTTTTCTGACCACACATCCATTTAACTTCAGCTTCTTTACAGCAGACTACCCACTTGCAACATTATCTGTTAGAAATGGAACTGACCATAGAAACTGAGGTATAAGCAACAACCATGCTGCCTTTGTATCTTTTGTACATAAAACTACAGGTGTGAAATCTTTTTGGTCACTTCTGCTGACCACAGAACGTTTACCCTCTACACCCTTTACACTACATAGTAGCATGCAGATGTGTTTCCACAGTTGATCAAAACTGATGTACAAGAGGAGGTATAAACAACAACCCTGCCAGACTGATGCTTTCTAAACTATTTTCTAAAACTACACAGTAATACTGATTAGGGCTGGGCGATTTGGCCTAAAATCAAAGTCTCGATTAATTGAACATTTTAACTCGATTACGATTAATGAACGATTATTTTATTTATTTTTTAAAAAAATTTTGCCCTCATAGTTCACTGACAAGTTGTCAGTTGTCTCAGTGTTTAAGCTCTCCATGCTCGACATGTCGGTGGAATAACGCAACATAATGAAGCAGGGTCACGTGACTCCACACACGGTAGTGTTTTTAAAGGGAAAGTAATCAAAATAATCGACCTGGAAATATTTGATCGATTATTGGTTCTGAATGTCGATTTCGATTACTTTTCGATTAATCGGCCAGCCCTAATACTGATGTATACCCATACTGAAAGCTCCTGTTTCTCTAGACAACACTTATTTTGGTGTTTATTACTGACCATACACAACTTAACTTCCGTTCCTTCAAACCAAACTACTCAACTGTAAATTTGGTGGGTAAAAACAGAATTAAGAGGAGGTATTAGCAACCCTGCCATCTTGAAGAGTGTTTATCCCTCTACTTTTACTAATCAGTTCAATTTTTATTAACAACGTTAATGAAGCTGCAGTGAAGCTGTAGATAAATGGATGTGTGGTCAGAACAAATGACAAAGTGAAGCATAGAAGAGCATTTGTAGTTTTAGTGAGTGTGTTACAACACTAGCAGCATTGATCTAAGAGAAGGTATAAGCAGCTGTGTCCATTTGATGTTTCCAGCTTTGTAACTTTTACACACCCACATAAAACAGTAATATCTAGATGTGTTTCCACACTGTGAGAGCACCTACCTCACCTTTTTGGTCCATGCGTTTGCAACTTCGTTGCTTAAAAAAGGGAACTTATCAGTACAGTATAAATAATAGCCCTTCTAGCTTTATAGCTTCCTCATACACACACACACACACACACACACACACACACACACACACACAAAACTACATACAGATAGACACCAACTGAAAACCCCACAAACACTCCAAAATCCCAAGGAAAGACGTTCAGGAAGAGTGGAAGCTGTTATATCTGGGGGACCAGCTGCATATTAAAGGCTGTATTTGAATACAATGTCAATTAAGTCCCTGTTGGTGTAATGGTTCCACATTTTGTCCATGTAATGTGTATATATACCAAATATGTCACATTTTAATTAGTTTCACTTTAAGTTTGATTCTTTGTTGTCTGCAACATGTCCTACATCCTAATTATCCTAATTGTCTACACATTTGGACCACAGCTGGTTCTTCTCCTTGTCTGACGGGTCCACAGGTATTTGTGCACCTGCTGCCTGGCTTTTATTCCTCCTTCCCAGACTAGCCATCAGTTTTGTGAATGAGCTCCTGTAATTCAATAGATAGGAAGCCTGCTCAGCGATGTGTAACTGTCTCAAGGTCATATTCAGGCCGCTAGTTAGTGGATTCTTCAGTACAGTTCTTGATTCCTGCCATAGTCTGTTGACCGTGGCACATTTACAACATGTTAACATCTTCACCTTTGGATCTCCAGGATTGTTGTGTGGGATTTCACTCAACGGATGCATTTCGGCGTAGCTGAGCATATGCGAGAGTGTGAATACAGCCAGATCAGCACTCGCAGCTCGACACCAATGGAGTCCCCGCATAAGAGGAGGACTATGAAGAGGAAGTGGCAAGTTTTCCCTGGACGGAATAAATTCCATTGCAATGGCAGGATTATGATGGCAAGACAGACTGGGGTCTTCTACCTTACTCTTGTTCTCATTGTTGTCACAAGTGGACTCTTCTTCGCATTTGAGTGAGTCATATATTTTTCACTAAGATAACAGAAAGTTTTATAAGGGTTTGCTCGTAAGGAGTGCATTATCTGTACCTTTGTAGGAGGAAATGATGCCCCCCCATCATACTGCTAACAAATGATCTGAGCATTATACAGGTGTTGAATCTTGCTATGAAAGATATTTCATATCCTGCAGGATTTATAATCAGTTTCATTTGGCTTTTCCATGCTGTTGTTAATAGAATAGGTTTGTGAGATTGTGTTCATTGGGCCACAGTGGTTCATTTAAAATACAATACACAGAACTAGCCTTGCATGCTAGTCATCTTCAGGTTCTTATCTGGGCTTTGTGCCACATAATATCGCCACATTCATTCCTCAAAGCTGTTTTTCCCACCATCAGCACCAAAGATGAATAACTGGGTCTGGTGGGAGCTTCTCTGTGAGGCTGGTCAAGGGAGGGAAAGTGTTGAATCTGTTTTTAGAGATTAGTGGTTACAGCATCGTCATTGTATAAAGTTGATATATTTTGATGGTTTGAAGGGGCTGTCTATTATTCTATTCATTAAGCTGGAGCTCTTCTACTGAGACACATCCTTCAGTTTACCCAAGGTGACATGTTCTTTAGCAGTGAAGAAAAGGATCTAATCCTGGGCATCTTGAGGAACTTAATCATTAACTGCCTCAGATGAACTGAGATGAAATATCATTTTGCATGACCAGGCGCTTGGTGTAGTGAAGCACAGGATTTCAGACTTGGCGTCAGTCCAACGTTTGCATGAGCAAATCTCTGCTATTTCAGATTAGGTGAAAATTATAGCACTTCACCAGCTGTACATTTGTGGTTAGTCATGCATTTTAAAGTGGTGTGATTTTTATTTGGGAAATTGACTGGCGCATTCGGCTTGTTCGTTCAAAAGGCTGGGTATTAAAAAGGTGATTACAATACAGGATAATTGTGTGACGGTACTAGCTCTTAACCTTCAAGCTTTTGTGCCGGGCATGAACGCTAAACCTCTTTTAATGTCACCTCTTGCCTGCGGTTTAATCAGGCCTGAAATTTGGCTGAACCTGAAAATAGCCTTAAAAGATTGACGGCCCAGACTTCTGCCTCTCATTGGAAAGTCTGTGTTTTGTCCCTCAGTACGTCTGAGAACCACCTATTTTGACATAAAAAGGCCGTTTAACTGACATACAGAATAACCAGCTACGGTCCACTGCTTTAGTGTGACATGTAGGGGTGTAAGAACACACTACAAATCTTCACAAAACCAGCTTAAAAACTTTTGAAATAACTTTTAAAAAGATGCTGTGGACCACAAACGTTTTTTAACCCAGCAATCTTTGAAAGGCTCAGCTTTGAAAGGCTCAGTTTGACATGCAGAATGAGAAACTGCTTGCAAATGTTAGTTTCCCATTGAACTTAAACTCATCCGTCAAAAAGAAACTGGCAAAATCCCAACAGTTGTCTTTGGCTGAGGCTGGTATAAGGCTGAGACTGCACAAATAACCCACATCAACAAAACTGACTGTAACCCCCCTAAATTCTGCCCCATATTTGTCCACCATTAACTTGGAAACCCTTAAAACCAAACATTGCTAATGAAAATGTCTATTAATTGTTGATACCTAGTGACAACTACTATGAATGAAGTATTTCAACAGCAGCTGTCCCAGTGGAAGTGTAAATTTGACTGTCAACTTTATTCACTGAAAAGTGCCTTCAAATAACCTCTGGAAGGTTTTAATCATGATAGGCATTGCTAATACATTGTTTTGATGCTGAGCTCACTGGAAATAATCATTCAGATTAAAAAGAGTGGGACGTGAGCTTGAAAAATCCAATAGGGAAATCTAAACACAGAGCCTGGCAAACATTTAAGAAATGATGTCCGAACCAGACGTGTCTCGTCAGGTTCAGTCAGATATTTCAGATTCTGTTTTATATTCACAATAGGGCCTCTCCCCACTTACTCATAATTCTCAGTGTAATACAAGGATTTAATGAAGCTTCATTCCAGCTTTAAGGTGCACCTGTGTTGTGCCAAGCCGATCTTTTACTGCATCATTACACTCATATCATCTCATTCATGCTTTTGCTTCTCACGTTCTGTTAAGGTAGTTTGTACAGTGTTCTGTCTGTATTTTAGGGTTTTATTTTTGGGGAAGGGGGTGTTATACATTTTTCACATGCTTCTGCAATGTGTAGGCGATGCACTGTCTTCTACCTGTGTAGACATCAGGGGCCAGTTTTAACATGATTTTCTATCCCATTTTTCAGTTTAGCCCAGTCTTGAATGCATTTGTTGAGGTTTTTGGGCTGAGATGTTTGTGTAGCTGCTTCGTGTTAGGGTGAAAAAAATCTGGGATTTAAAGAAAGACTTTGTTTTGAAGTGTGATGACTCACCAGATGTGAACTGTGCAAAGACCTGCCCCTTTCTTTTGATTTCATTAAGGCTGCTGGCTGCTATTAACATTGCTGACATTTCCTTTGCAGGGCCGTCCTGCAATCCACCCTGTTTTTCAGACTCTGCCTTATTTTTTTGTGAAGCGACTAAATGGGACTCGGGTTATGTTTAATTAACGGTGGACTACCTTTTGGAAGTCCTTTCACTTTACGTTTAACTGCTATTCTTTATTTTTTCTCTGATGTTTGTTGTCAGTTTCCTATTTGCCATTCCTATGTTATCGGGAAATGGCTTCTTTTCTTAAAATAGAATAGAAAACAGCAAATAATGTCATCAAATATCAAATACATGGAGATTCTTGATCTTTTATTAAAGTTCAACTAACTGCACTAATTTCTATAAAGGTCCATCAGTGCAAAGGAATTGTCCTTTTTTATTGCTGTTATATTATTTTGGTAATTTTTGTAATGTGAATTCTCATGTTTTAGCTAAATAGCAGTAATAGAACTTCATATCACATGCTGTCTCAAACTGTCCGTCATATCGGTTCTCCTTTCATGTGTACCAGTTTGTTCTGCAAGGTCTCGCCGATATCCCGTTTATCTAGAATGTCGCATTATCAATGGAGAGGTGAAACATCGACATCCTTCCAGCTCAGATCTGTGGAATTACACGGGCACATCTCTGCTTAGCTGGATGAGCGAGATGCCCCATCAAAACAGTTTCTAGATGTGTTTAACTTCCCTTTCTTATGATTAAATATTACTCAATAGTGCTATAAATATAGCTGTCAAACCACAAACTGTGCCATGGCTCATAAAAGGAGTGTTTCTCTTACACCTTTGAAACATTTTCCACCACAAACTTAGTCATACTCTCTGCATATCACTGTCAGAACAAAACCCATTGTCTCTAAAATGGTGACTTAACAAATAGAAAGAACATTCCCATGTTAAATGTATTTTTATTTTGCTTTTGGGCTGTAATTTTTCAACACAGTGTAAAGAGTTGCTGGTATTTTCAAGCTATGTCAAAATAAATAGCATAGAGACAATATGTTTTGTTCTGACAAGTTTGGATGGTCCAGTAGTTGATTATTGTATTACATTTTTTGCATCGCCCAAAACATTGAGTATTTTTTTAACGCCGTTAACACGTTAACGCGTGAGATCCCACCACCACCACCACCACCACCACCACCCTACAGAGAGACTGAGACAGGATTAAAACATGCGTGAACTGCACAAGTCACTGAAATATCAAGGTGAAATTCATCACAGCTAACGTAGTATAGATATAAGAATCTTGCCCCGTTAACGCTGTTAATGGCCCAGCACTTTGAGACCAGGTAGATCACTTTTGATTTGTTTGATTCATTTCAAGTGTTTAATGAAAGAGACATTCCTATACTGTTCCAAGATGTTTAATATTCGTCTCTTTTGTATCTTTTATTTGATCCCAGAAAGAACCACACCAATCGGATCCCATCTGTCAGATGATCAAGTTTTAGGCACTGCCAATATTAGAACCGAGTAAGGTTACAAAGATAGAACTCTGAGACGGAACTGTTTCAGAGCTCTCACTTCTAATGAAGTAGCCGTGGCACTGATGATTTCTGACTTTCTGATGATATAAACTCTTGTTGCTGTTCTTTAGCCTAAGTCACGTTTAATAATTAATGCTGTATGATTTGGATGTGTAGTTGCACTAGTGTTTTTCCAAGGTTTTCCTTTCTGTTGCTGTAGCTCTATCATAAAAAAAACAGATCATTTTGCAGTAGCTTGGAGCAAGTGCTTTATTTGGAACATAGACATTAGGCATCTCTTTGTGGAAACAGAGAAACAAAAGAATTTTCTGGTTTCTTGTCTGTGTTTACCCACAAGTTCTAGATGGAAGAGGGCTGGTCGATATTGCATGCTATTACTGAGACTAAATTGAAGTGAATTTGTTCGTGGTTTATGCAGTTTCTGTCTGCTACACTGGTTTCTCCTGGTGTCTGTGTTGAGTTTAGGGCATTAGAGAAACTGTCATCCCTATCGAAAATTGTTTTTATGTTTGTGATACAATGTGTTTATGTGGACCATTAGAAGAATAGCATGGAGGTCGGTAGGTTTGCATTATTTTTAGTCTGTTTCCACCTCACTGCTTTGTGCAATGAGGAATTTATACCACTCAGAAAATCGCTTGAAATCAGTCAAATCACTCAAACCATTTAAGTACAGTCTGCTGTCAGTAGCCGACATTGTGTAGCAGCCCAATTATGCCACAGTCAGTAGCTGTACCTCTGCCTCGAGTGGCACCTCGCCTCAGGCAGTTTACATTTTATAGGCCCGTCTAAACAAAAGCCTGCAAGTCAGTACATGTAGCGATCCTGTACAGCAGTGTGTGTGGTGGTGTTGGGTTTTGATGGAGTAGCTCAAAGTTGGTTTGAAGAAAAGTGTTGGGGTGGAAGGTCATTAGGTTAAATTGCTAAATGTGTCAACAGACCAAAGTCTACTAATCTTGAAGAGGACTGAGGTCACGTTAACCCAATATTTTCTTTCATTGACTGAATATTTCTAACAACAACGGAAAACTGTGAAGACCGGCCATCGTTTAAGACATGGAGGACCATCTATCTTAACTTAGTGGAAAGTAACATAACGATTCACATCCCTGTCCAGTTGGTGATGAGAAAGGCAAGCTTGTAATACCCTCTGATCATAAAAAGCGTGTAAATGACAGGAAATAGGCCACACTACATTATTTACAGCCATGTATATCAAAATGAGGAACAATGGAAAAATTCTGATGCGACCTCTGAGGGCTCAACAACAAATACTGAGAAAATGTTCTAGACTAAAGCACTCTGTCTTCTTTGGTGACCACTAGGACTGCACGATATTAGGAAAACATGCAATATGCGATAATGTAGTTGAGTGTTGCGATGGTGATATCGCATGCGATAAGTAAAAATGAACTAAGGAAATACAATATTTACATTCCAGCATGTTCTTTTTGTAAAGAATGATCTTAAACAGAGCATTTAATGCCTCCCATAAAACATTTGAACCACTGAACATTGTTGAAAAAATCTGAAAATATTTTTATTTTTAATATAATTGTAAATCTTAAATAAATGCAAACATAATTTAAATTACGGTAAGTTCTTGGCACTGGGTGAAGAGTTTTGGAAAAACACCAATTATCACAGTTCAGTCAGTCTTTTGCGCTATGGATATTTTTTTGCGATATGAGTATTGGACATGTTGATATCGCGATGACTGTAAATTTGCGATGTATTGTGCAGCCCTAGTGACCACCAGCTCTTGTTCTTTTTTATTTAAAAATCGGTTACTTATAGTACTGCACCACATAATGTCTGTTCATCGTATCGCAATATCAGTCCCTGCTGTACTGATATCACTAAACTCTGCAATATGCAATTGAGCCTCTATCCAGTCATGCTGTTCCTGACCGGATGACCCGTCTTAGCTCCTGGTGAGTTACTGGGTGTTCTGATAAATTGAGGTCTTCATGTATTCCAGCAAAATCTACTTGTTGTGTCATATTTAACCATTAAAGGTGTTGGCGAATCGGTGCATGCATGGATGGGGCTAAAACGCCGAACAAAGAACAAGCAGATATATTAAAATGATTCAAATATGTTGGTTTTTCACAAAAACCATGATTTGAACACAGGTTATTCCGGTAGCCAGTTTTCAATATATATTTGGGGGTAGTAATGTACAATTTGAAACAACATTTATAGACTCTAAGCCTTTTAACTCCAGTGATATGGGCCTTGAATATATTGAAAGAAATTGTAATATGTAGCAGTACAATCACAATACTGATATTTTGTCCAGTTATGTAATGAAGCGCCTTCAAAAGAAGCTCATCCAAGCCAAAGCTAAAACACCCTTTGCTTGAAGACCATTTTGCTCAACAGACTGATGAACTGCTGCATCAGGAATAGGCTGAAGGAACGATGGATGTAGTTTAAATTCAGTGTTTTGTAGAGCACGTGGCACATCTCTGAATGACGAGCATCTGCTGAAATAAAATGACGTGGTGTGATCTGGAATAGTATGAATATCAAGGGCCAAACAACTACATTGCAATCATCGTCCTCTTTCCGTGTTACATCTCTTTGTGCTTCTTTAATTTCTATTTCTAGCTTCGAGCACAACCCTAGTTGTCATCCAGCTCTATGCCAGAACCAGTCCATGCGCCCACTCCAAACCCAGAGGCTCTATTGTATTGTCAGCACCACTGCTGTGTGCTACACTCTTCTCATGCCATGCACTCTCTCAGCTGGCTTTATGTAATTGAGTGTAGCTGCTTATGCC
The DNA here is from genome assembly GCA_037974565.1 of Clupeocharax schoutedeni. Taxonomy (NCBI): domain Eukaryota; kingdom Metazoa; phylum Chordata; class Actinopteri; order Characiformes; family Alestidae; genus Clupeocharax; species Clupeocharax schoutedeni. The sequence continues at coordinate 38,931,946 of JBBPDH010000001.1, read as the reverse complement.
AGCATCTTTCCAGAGGATTTGACACAGTTCTGGCTTCTTCGGGACAGTCCATGTCAAATCACCCAACCACCCATCATAGCAGTCCCGAGCGGCATTAATAAAATACAGTATGCTTTCAAAATATGAAATCATAGCAGTTAAAATTTGCATGAATAAATCTTAAAACCCTTAATTGGCTGATATGCTATACTCGTTTAATTTTTTCGTTTCAGCCTTAGAGTGGAACACCATTTTTTTCCCTCCATTCTCCACCAAAGAAGTGCAGTCTTCATCTCCCACTCAGTTCTTTAATATAAAAATAACTGAATGCTTTACACTTCATACTGACCCAATGAATAATTAGCCTATTGGTATAGAAATGTGTTAGCATAGTATTAAATATTCCTTAACACTGCAAAACATAATGTTTGGTCTGTCAGTCCTGTGAGAAAAGCCTTCAGATCTGTTTACTAGGGCTTACAGATTGCAGTATGAAGTCGATTGCTTATGTCCTCAAGCTCCCGTTGCTTATGTCTATGCTGGTTTCCATGTCGATGATGCTTGAGTTTCTGTTATTCCCCTTGTAACTAGTGATGTACTACCATGTTTTACTAAACCACCCTAAAGGAGTGTTTCCCTGAAAATAACATTAGGATTTTGTTCTTTTGGCAGATACTTTTATCCAAAGTTTTAGGACAGTGGTTTCTTTAACCAACAAGATTTTCTATGATTAAAGCCTCTTGTGACTTCGTTCTAAATGACTTGTAATGTAGATGCTGCTTCTCTGGCACAAACCAACTCACCACTGAGCCTGGGATTTAAAGTTATCGCGTTTAAAAATAGATAATAGATGCTGCCTAAAAAAAAAGAAATGCTTTCCCCAATGTAATGTAGTTCCCATGCTCTTAGAAAAACAATCACTTGTTGCCAAGACTATAAAAATTCAGTCTTTGTATTGTATGTTTTATCCTGTCTTTTATTCATCTGTGAGGAATAAGAGTTGGTTTTAATTGTTTAGTCATTTTTCATGAGAAGTGTGACTATGTTCGAAATAATGACCTGTACAGTTGCTACGCATGAATCTTGTACAGTGACATGCTGGCTAAAGCAACCAGAATAAAAAAAAAAAGAAAAGCAGAATTTCTCAGTTGTAGAGTCTGCTTAAAGCCCAACTGATGGATAACAGATAAAAAATGTACCCTTGGGAGGATTTGGGTGGACAGCACAAAGCATTTCTCAACCATTTTGAACTGGGATTATCCTCAAACGTATTTTGGGGTTTGTGGGGGGGGGGGGGGGGGGGGGGGGGGGGGGGGGGGGGGGGGGGGGGGGGGGGGGGGGGGGGGGGGGGGGGGG
>JBBPDH010000001.1:38896081-38924768 GCA_037974565.1 Clupeocharax schoutedeni | reverse complement strand
TTAGTTTATTTTTTAAAATATATTTTTAATAAATGAATTAAAATGTAATTTGCATCTGCAACATTATTATTATTGTTTATAAAAGAATGCAACATGGTTTGTCTGCTACATCACCTTTTAATAAGTGATTTTTACCAACTTAGTTGAGATCAAAATGAGATTACATACAGTAGGGACAGTAAACTTCTAGCTGAGGCAGGGCAGGAGTTTTAATGCACATAAAATGTTTTAAGACATCATAATCTTTTTTTTCTTCAATTCCCTTCTCTAAAAACTGGTGCGTCTTATGGTCCGAAAAATACGGTAATCTCGTGAGCTGTCTCTGAGCTGGACAACTTGAACCATTTTTTAACAATTGCTCACTCAAGGTTGGAGCCTAATTACAAACAAGTGCTTAGAAGCCATAAATCAGCTCATTTGTTTTATTTATATATATATACAGCTTTTGTTCTATATCTTTGATTGTAGTTTCTCTTGTTTTACAACAGAGATTGTACTGATTTGGAATTTCCCCATCATTACTCGATGTCAGCCAATCAAAATTAAGGAAAAAATTAATCCAATGAAACATTTCCACCTATTATTATTCTAAAACACCTGTGAACAAACTAAATGCTGAGCTTGTAAAGCTCTAAGCAGTAATATGTGAATGGTTGGTTTGGGTCGATGATAAATATTTAGCTCCTTAAAGTGTGTAGCAGCTGGGTTTCAACTGAATGAACAGTTGCAATGAATGAATGCTATTACTGTACATTCATGCCCAACTGTTGTGTATTTATTATTGTTATTATGGAATGTGTTACCACTCGTTCACAAAGACTTTCATCAGCCTTTGTGTTTCATCATAGTGCCCCAATCTTACATGAACATCTGATCAAAATCTCATTTTGTAAAGTTCCAGTGGGAAATTCTGCTTATCTTTTCTTGTTCTAGTGCTGATCAGTTAATCAGGTAACACAGCTCTCTGTAAAAGACCTGTTCTAATTAGCTGGGGACTGAAGGAGTGAGTTGTTTGTGCCCTCCTGAGAGAAATGGGCAAGGACCAGAAAATGAATAATTAAGCCATAACTTAATAATGAACATCTATTACAACACATTGCTGTGTTGAATATCACATTGGCAGCTATACCCGTGCATGGCGCACTTATTTAATCTTTCATCAAGAGACATGAAAGACATCAAAGGTTAAACATTCCCATTATGCATAATTTTTTCCTTCATTCAGTACCACACCTTGCAGCCTAATCACACCTCTCTGGGTTTACCAGCTGGGTGACCGTGTGTGTGTGTCCTGTTTGAGCAGGACAGTGTAGCACATCACTTTCATGAGCTCATATAACGGCTGACAGGCTCACGCTGGAGGGTAGAGGAGGAAGTGTGACCTAAGAGAGTTCAAAACATTTCAAACCCAGTCTGATCTGTGTAATGCAAGGAATGAGAAAAGTAAAACAGTCTCTTAAAAAATATATTTTGTGCAGTATGTGATGGCATTGCACATTTTGAACTGTAGTGTACTGCGCACACTCTTCCTGGCGTGTTTGATTTCCCTTGTAGGGTTCCAGTAACTTAAAGGAGCATTCTGGCATAAAACTAGCATTTAATATGCTGTTTTTCACATTGTCATTTTCCGTGGTGCAGTATTCCATCTCTCCGCTTTATCATTTCGACAGCATTCACGATTTTGGATCTTTTTTGTCTTTCCAGTACTTATGCATGCACTGGTAATGTGACCAACAATATATGGACAAAAGTATTGGGGTGTCTAACCATTACACCAAGAAGGACTTTAAACAGGTGTATCCCGATACTTTTGTTCATATAGTGTACATTCATTATCCATCTGGTCCACACCAAAGGCCACTTTTTTTTACCTGAATATCTGACTCCACACAGTTATTGTACAGATACGTTTTTATTCATTAATGTTTAAACAATAAATGTGTTTTTAAAAGTACACCAGGGGTCCAAATGTGTACCTGTTGTTTTTTTCTGTTTTTTTCCTATGAGACCCTGGTGACAGTTTGGTACTGTTGAAGGAGGAGAGTTGGTTTGTTTACAGATCTTGTGATATTTACATTTTCATTTTGGCTGGGTGTATTCCATGAAACAGGATTAAGGGAAAGTCTGACTTACTTTCACTTAGTTTTCCTTGAAATAAGCCAGACTTTCCCTTAATCCTGTTTCATGAAATGCCCCCCTGTAATGTCTCTTTAGTTGTAATGACAACTAACCTTTGTTTCATACCTGGCAGTGTTTTTGAATGTGGGCATAATTGCAATTGTTGCACTTCAGACTCTTTCAGTATTTCCGAGTGTAAAAAAGGCAAGTATAAATACAGCCAAGACACAGGAGCAGCAGTGAGCAGCATCAAACATTTAATTTGACCCTGTTGTTGTTGTTCTTTAATCATGTTTACATTCATATAGATTTGAAAATGACAATATCTAAAAAAAAAAGAAACAGCATATAAAACATGTTTGTTATACCTGAAGTTTAGATAAGTTTTGCTAAATTCTGTTCTAGTGTATCAAACTGCTTCGTGTGGCTCAGTACTCGTGAAGTAACTCCATTTCCTGGTCTATACTACTGCACTTTCAGTAATTCAAACAGTGTACACATTCAGAAATTAATTCACCTGGTATTTTATTTTTGGTGGAGGCTGGTGGCCTAGTGGTTAGGGAGTTTGCCTTGAAATCAGAAAGTTCTTGGGTTTGAATCCCTGTACTGCTAGTGATACCACTGAGGTCCCTTGAGCACGGTAGCACTCCCACCCTCGGCTCCCTGGACGCCCCTCACTGGTTTCAGGCCACTGCATCACTTGGTGAATGTAAAGAAATACTTTCACACTGTGTGTTGTGCTATGCTGTGTTCAAGTGTGACTATAAGGGGCCACTTCACGTTACTTTTATAGCCCCTCTAAACTGTCTGACTGAGAACACATTAGTTCAGGTTTTTGCAGGTCTTTGTTGGAGAAACTGAATTGCCTCTATTCTAACGTGCCCTGTTGGTTATTGGTCTCAATGTTGTCGAGTGCAAAAAGGTAGATGCTGACTTTTATTTCATTTAAACCAGATGGTGATATAACTTCGGCTTGTTTTTAAGTAATATATGTAGATAACTCATAACCCGTGGTAAGAATATTTTGCACACAAATTGAATTCAACGTAGGAATGTAATCAGCGCTGAAGTTTCCTGTACTTTTTTCCCCAAACTTGGACGTTTCTTCGTGTCTCTGGGCAATTAAATCAATTCCTGGAAAAGCCGTAACTATTTTCTGATGCTTTTTAATATATTTAGAAGTCAAAGTATTGAATCCTGTTTTTTAATGCAGTTATCTACACCTTCATGTCTCGAGGACAGTGATTGCCATAGCTGTTTAGGCCTTATTTTTTTTTAAGCAAATCAGATGTGCATTCTGTTCTTCAAAACCTATTCTGGATGCAATTACTCAGACAAGGTTGTTTGCCTTGTCTGGTGGTTATGTCACATTCGCTTCACAAAGGAATAATGCATGTTCCTATCAAGCTCAGGCAGAAGTGTTTTTTTTTCTGCTAGATTTTAGTCATACTTGTTTATTGTCCTCGCAAACGCAGTAAAAATTGGCATGTGGAATACCACACCCATCAATCTGGACAAACTAGATCATGTTCCAGAGCTTGCTATATTTGTTCTAAATGACATTTCAGTGCAGTCTTTTAATTTGCGTTGATTCACACAATTCTAAGAATGCATCACGAGTACGCCTGTCAACACATCTGCATGCATGGAAAGTATACTTTATTCCCCTGGAATCCCTCCAGCTGTTTCTCCCTTTTGCATGTTTGTCCCCTGTAAAGCAACTGACAGATTTATAGCATGGATTAAAGCTAAAACGTTACAAATGAAATCAGCTTCCGAAGCTGAGGTCCACCTCTGTGCCGTTCAGTCTCATGGCAATACATTCAGTGGCAACAAGTGACATGAAATAAATATCCAAGGAAGCTCATATGGAAGGATATACCTTTATTTTATTGCAGTGAGACCTCCTGAGGCAGTTCCTAAAGTTAAGTCTGCTGTGCCTCAGAATTGAACCTAACCCAGTGTCAGTCACATGGCGTTAGTATACTCCTGTTACAAGCATTAAAATTTGCCATTTGGGAATATGTCTCAGAATGACGAATGCCTGTCAAGCACAGGAGGCTCCTAGAAGACTACAGGTGAAACAATGTTTCACCAAGAAAAATAATACAAAACCCCGCCACCCCAACCGCAGGGAATTTCAGTGCGACATGTTTCACTAGCATCCCCATTCATTTCAATGTAAATCTCCTCAGACCCCGGACGCTTGTGCATTTTCGAGGTTTCAATGGACTCTAACTGTAAATAACAAGTGACTGCCTACTGTGATACGGTAGTTCTCCACTTCAGAATGACTGACATAACACTGCGGCCAATCACCGCCTTTGTTTTCATTTCATTCTATTTTATGTACTGAGCACTGACCTTGAGTTTGAAACTGAAACTTCATACATAACAAACATGTAACGTATTATTTACTGGTATTTAGTAATATTTATTAATAATAATTTTTATTATATCTTTTTTTATTTGTCTACAAGTACACAGAAGGAAGGGCATTAGCTTGTTAGCTTGACCGCTTGCTATCCCCAACACCCCCTGGCCAAGCTGGACACTGGAAGCTAGTTAGCTACTTTTTGCCAATTACTCCCATAGCCACTTGCTAGCTTCTGTGCAGAGGTGGGTAATCCAGATCCAAAGAGTCCTCCCTAAGATTTTGTTCCAGCTGCCATGGTTCTCTAGTCCCTTCAGACAAGAAGTAGCAGGATACAGGTGGTTGCAATAAAGTCCTGGGGAGGGTTTTTACCTGGATTACCCACCTCTGCTCCTGTGTGAGGTGGATCCAGCCACCAATTCTTTGGGAGAGGATTAACATAGTTTATCGCATCTTACAGGACTCTTCCCGGTCCTTTTCATGTGAGAAACTGGTGAAATCCTTGGGAAAAAAATCCCTGCTGGTATAATTAATTTATACGATGAGAAAGAGGTTAGATATGTTTTCTTGGGAGTTAGAAGTATTAATTATGTACTGTTTAAATAGACATTACTATTATGTGTTTAAGATATGTACAATAAGATGATGAGGAGATTGAGGTAAGAGCAGGAGAAAGAAGATACATCAAAATGTGAGGCTGCAAAAGAAGAACATGGAGGTGAAGTACTTAGAAAGGAAATCAAGCTGACCAGAGTGCACAGTGAGGTAGAGTTTATTTCACAGTGCGCGCCAGGGGTGAAGGGTCGTTTGTTTCACCAAAAATATTCACCAGGAGCCGCCACTGCTGTCGAGCTTTTTTGAACTCTCCAAATATGAAATGCTAAATATTGTAGATGTAGTCAAATGTTGTTGGCAATAGAGGTTTGAAAAAGGGTCACCATAATTCGAAATGTGGTTTACATATTTAAACTGTTCAATTTTATTAATGGCATATTTTTATTCATGCCAGCCTCTACTCTCTTTGAGTTCCATTAGTTAGGTAGGTTAAGCATAATTGCATATATTTGCAGTGCTTCGATTATGCAGCCTGAAGCATTGGGTTTATAAGAGGTCCTCTACATTGGCAGGATAAAAAGGTACTGATCTTGGTAAATTGCCCCCTAAGAGACAAACAAGTAGATTCACTTTCCCAGGAAAACAAGGCATACTTGTGCCTCTTCTGTTTCTATAGAAAAATAAAAACCCTGGAGTTAGGACCAGGAACTTTAAAAATATATACATAAATCCATTGGAATGTGACCATTTCTTAGGGCTTCATTCTGAGCGCTTATGGCATCATCTGCTGTTTTTCTAGGATGAAGACTCACAATCCTTGTTCTAAAATGTGTTGTGATGTAATTGTAATGAAAGGTCTACCTTAAAGTGGACAGCAGCTGTTTCCCAGTGCGATCGATTGTTCCCTGTGATCCAAAATGCCCTTTAATGGTTGCTACAATTAAGGAAGTAGAGAGGCATGATCAATATTGGACTTTCAGAATGGCTCTTTATGTCTCGCCCATTCATTGATTACATTGTAGATTTGGGCCAGGTGGAAAGATATATTTTTCCACCTCACAGTTTGTTCTAAAATAATGATACTAACACAGCTTCCTCATTCCCTTCCTGTTTTTAATAACATTCTCCTTTGATCCCCCCACCCCATTATATTTCTATCCTTGTTTGTTCTGTTCTCTCTTCTTCTTCCTCTGTGCTTTTCCCTTTTAGTGTGACCAAGATCAGTGCATTCAGAGCACCAAATTCGTTTTGCAGGCTGCTGCCACTCCCTTGCTGCAGAACGAGCCCGTAGTCATGGCGGATGAGTCGTCTCTTCCTGGCAGGACAGCTCTGGGTGGTCCGTGCACGCTGCTTCCTTTGGGTCAGCCCACCCCACCGACGTCCACGCCCAACCTGAGCTGTGATCCAGAGATGCTGCACCAGAGCCATCCGGCACCAGAGGCCCACCACCACTTTCTTACTCCCGATGAAGCCCCTTCGCCCCCTGGCATGCTGCCCTGCAGCAGTCCGCTGGGCCACAGCCACACCATGCCTTTCTATAACCCTGCCAGCCAGGACTCTCTCCACGAGGACTCCGTCAGGGGCCTGGTCAAACTCAGCTCAGTTTAAATGGACACATGAGCTCGTAAGCATTGTCCGTCCCTTGACATTGTCTGTGCCAAGAACTTGGCCGCTCCTCACTTTAACCACCCCTTTCTCTCCTCTACATGACGTTGTGGGCCTCAAAGAAGGCCTGAACACATTTATACCCGATCTAAAATCTGCCAGACTGCCAACCTCAAAGGAATTGTCTCTCTGTTCCTCTGTTGACTGACTGGATGCACGACCTACTGCCCTGAAGTCTGGGTGTTTATTGTTATAACACAGGGCCGTACCCAGAGGAGTGTCTCATACTGTATACAAGAGGTGATGTTCCAGATCCTCTTGCAAAGCTGCTTCATGTCTAGATTGCTGGGCTCCCTTCAATTTTTTTTTCTTTTTTGGTAAACTGGTCTGCCTTTCATATTTCTTGAGATTATTGTTGACAGTCATTCATGTGACTTGCGGACATCATGTTGCATATCTCTGTTATTTTTTTGTTATATATTTGAAAGAAATCTGGTATAGTGTTGTGCCATAATAGTTTTTTCCTGTGGATATTAATAAATAAATTCTTTAAATTTTTTTAATGGGATTCTGTAACCATACGCGCATCTCTAGAGTTTATGAACTGTACGACTCAGTAAGGGTTGGCAAAATATATTCAAAATACACAATGTGTCACAATATTTTTTTTATGGGGGGAAAAGAACCAGTGGTGCCATATAAAAATACTATGAACACAAATTTTATTCAATATTTTGTATACTGTACTGCACTAATTCCAGACATAACTGTGCTCTCTTTGTAATGAAATCTGCAGTTGGTCCATGTTTTAGCAGTTCCAATATCTACAATATACTCAAAAAAGCATATTGTGACATATTGTGGTTTATTGTGATAATAAATATCATTGTATTGCCCAGCCCCACATGTTATCTTGTGACAGTTGCCTGTGGTTGCCATCTACCAACAAGACCTATAATACTGTGTCATGAAAGGATGCACTGCCCAATAAAATCTCAAATTCGCCTCCACTGTACGCAGCGGGTTCTTAAAATATACTTCAGTGACATACGTGGGAGTCTCTATGCACTCAGGCATTTTGGTTACATTGCAATGATCAGGTTTTACGCAGTACTCAATGTATGAAGTAATATTTTTTCTTCTTCCTGTAGTCTGATTAATAAATTATTGCCCATATTGCCATTCAGAAATAACTGCTACTTCAGTCGATATGCTTTGGAAGGTATATGTATATACACGTAATGTTTATTGTTCTGAAATTGCAGGAAGAGAAAGATTCACTTAAACGTCTTTGCCTGGAAATGGTAAGGTCGCCATGTTTACTGAACGTGTCAATGTAGATATCTGGCGCCACCTGGTGTCAGTGGGAGGTTATGTTTCATCAGAGCTCTAATGTTCTCCATTTCTGAACCTGCTAAACCAAGTCTGGATGCCTGTGTGATCAAATTGCTGTTTGAAAGATTAACAAAGAATGGGTGGAGACTATTGTAAGCCTGAGCTACATTTATATGTAGTAAAATGCCAGCATTCAGTTGTTTAGTTATTGGACAGACCAACAAAAATGCAGCTATATCCAGATATATAAGAACTGCAAACATGTTTCTGAATGTGTTAAGCCATATTTGTTACCATACATTTATTGAAACCCATTTTGTTTTACATGCTTTTAGATATCAGGAATCTGTAAAGTACATTAACTAACACAATAGCAATCCTCCAGGCCTTTCCTCTTATACATTCCTCCAATGCCTTTTTCACCAAAAGCTTATAATGGCCTTAAAGCTTTATGTGAGTTCTTAATGTCCAAGCTGTAATATTGTCAGGACCTGTTTTACACATTTATATTTGACACAATAGTATTTTAAGTTACTTGGCCTTTATTTATTACTTAACATTAATGAACTTTTCTGAAAGTGAAAAAGCACCTTGTGCATTTTCCCTTAATAACCTCGTCAACTGCTTTTCAATGTTCCCCATTCTAGCAAGGAGAGAACAACGGACTAACAAGCTACAGACAAGGATGCAGTGATGCTTTGGGCGCAGTCATATTCTTATGATGAAGCTCAGAAGCTTGTTTATTTACCTGTTCAGGTATTTATTGACCCTGTACCCTCAAACATCTGGAAGGAAGTGCTATTTTGTGATAATCACCTCTGTTAGTGAACGTAAAAAAGTAAACTCTGTGGATATCTTCAGGGTTTCACGGTTTAGAAACTCAGCCCTTACTCGCATGAGGCTGCTATGAAGGAAATGTAGTGTGTCAGTGAATCAGGTGTATTTTTCGGTTGTCATTAGTTGTAAATAGGGTGGAGAAGACCAGGGTTAGGATCACAATGTCCTGTGGCTGATTGCAGAGTCACCACAGCTTAACGTCCTGCAACTCCAGATCTCCCAGGACCTCCAGCTGGTTGATGGTGCTCAGGTCCTGCACTCTGTGCCTGTAGTCCAGGAGATGGGCTCCATTTACAGCGATTTTAAACTGAGGGGACTGACACAGGATGATGATCTGAGGGGAAAGAAAACGATGCGTCAAGATGATTAACACCTCTCTTAAAGCACGCCCCCAAATGTGCTTTACTAAATCAGTAAAGTGTCTGTACATGAACGGACTGCAGCACACAATGTAAACAGTGTCAGATTCTTTCTCTGCATTTAACCCATTCACCAAGTGAAGCAGTGGGCAGCCAGGAACACAGCTCCCAGGTAGCAGTGTGTGGGGGACGGTACCTTGCTCAAAGGTACCACAGTGATGCCTCTAGAGGTCCTGGGATTCAAACCCACAACCTTCTGTCTGCAGGGCAGGGGAACTTCCCTAACCACTAGGCCACCAGCTGCGCCTGCTTAAATAAGCATATGAGTACTACTGTGTGCAGACCACCATTAGAGAGACTATCAGTATGAATTCTCAAGATTCCACAGATCAGTAAAAGCCTGAAAAAAAAAAAGTCAGTAATCCGTTTGTTTTTAAGAATTCTTTGTAATAAAAAAAAATACATAATTGATCCTGGAGATAATTGCTTGAGTTACTCACAATATTTACTAAAATACCTGCAGTATTGTTTAAATTGTTTTATAATGTATAAAAAGCTACCTACTGTAATTATAAAATGGATCACCAGACAAGTGTTAGGTATTTAACAAGCTATTAACTGGCGATCAGGGATGAATCAGCTAACACATGCATTTAAAGTTAAAGGAGAGGCTAGAATTGGACAACCAGTTAAATAGGATGTCAGACATGAACCATTAGATTCTTTCCATGTTATTAAGGAAACCTGGTTTATTTGGCATATTTTCATTTATAGTTGTTCACTAAGCAACTTTACAAGTTTATAAAGAACAAAAATCTGTAGTTTATAAAATAAATGTGGTGTACAAAATCTTTTAACTGGTAGTGCCACTATTAGCTGGTAGAACAGCTAGTCAGTCTTGACTGCAAGCCTCTCTGTGGTTTACTTCTACATGAAGCAGACTTTAAACTGCTTCACATCAAATAACCTGGCAGACTACCTGCAGCCCTTGGACCTTATTTTGGCCAGCCTTGATATAGAGTTACATAGTCATGAACAGCACTGATCCTATGAGGAGATTTTTGCACAGAAATAAATGATCCACAACCTGAGGATTTAAAAGTGCCTTGAAATTTCCAAGACCACCCTTATAATTAAAGCAGTTTTCCTATTTCTGATTAGAGCAACACAAAGGTACCTCAAAGTATTTCCCAGCTGAGAATGGGAAGCCAACCAATTCAAGTTCTTCTGGACCCCATGACTGGCTTAAAAAGGAGTTGCGGATGAACATGGCTGATTTCATCCTTGCGTTGAGACTCAGGGCAATGTTTTCTGACTGGCTGCACCTCAGGTTTACAGTAAAACTGAAACAAACCAAAAAGCTTAATTAGCGCCATTTAAAGGTATCAGTTGGGGAAATGGCCGAGATGCATGGACTTACCTATGGGGAAATAGACTGACGTGACCCTTGATTGTGATGTGTTGTCCTGGTTTGAGCCCTTTAAGTATACTGCCTTTGTAGGGTATACTCTAGGAAGGAAGACACAAATTAATCTATCATAGCATTAATTAAGTGTAAACTTCTAATATGATGAATATGAACTTACCAAGTCACCTGATTCTGAAAATATTGCCTGTGAAAAGAAGACTTTGGTATATTAGAGTCACTTGGATTTCTTCAAATCAACAGACTGGTGTGCACTGAGAAGGACTAAAGCTACTTACTGAGTTAGGGACGTAGCCAATGGCATGTACTTTGACTTTTCCTGATACTGAGAATGTGTCGACCCTTTCCAGTGGGACTCTGTGCTTATACTCCAGTACATGGGCACCGTTTACTGCCACCTAGAGGAGTCATTAACCAATCAGGAACGAGGTAGAGACATCCTCACAAAATGTAAGAGCTTAGACTATTTAGTGTAAAATAAACAAACTCCTCCATGTTTGAATGCAAATGCCTGGGGAAAACCTATGTTATGTTCTTATGCAGTTCAGCATGACCATAAACACTAATGTGAGCTTCTACCTTGAGCTCTACCACCTGCTCACACTGCTCTTCTCTGACGTCAAAAGGTTTCGTCTGAGGTATCTCATGGCACTGTAAGGAGCTCAATCCTGCTACACTTACCTTGAAGATGTCTTCATGGACCAGGATGATTGTCTCAAATGATGCTCCTTGTCTGAAGGGCATCTGCTCGAGTTTCTCCTCCCTGCCCCAGCTCCCCTGCTGCAGAGAGTTGCAGATGATGCTTGGAGGGTTCCTGAAGCGTGGGTTGAAGTGGAAGGCGATATCAGCCCGGGGTTTGGTGCTGCTCCCACAGCTCAGGTCAAACTGGAACCTGTGGAAGTCAAAGCTTATTCAGAAAGTGAGACGAGGAGCCTGTGGGCACAAATAGACTATATGGACAAAAGTATTGGGACCCCTGACCATTACACCAACAGGAACTTAAATGGCAATGCATTCAAATACATAGAATTTAATATGGATTTGGTCCCCCTTTGCTGTTATAGCAGCTTCCACAAGAAAGGCAGTAAGAGGCCTAGCCCAAACTCTAAAAAACAGGTATGTCCCAACACTTTTGTCCTTCTGGTGTAGCAATATGTCCAAACTGTCCACATTTTTTCCTTTGGACTGTAAAGGTTTATAAGAGTTAAAGGTGTCATGCCTGTCAGCATCACTGTGGACAGAGCCTTGCACAACAACCATCTCTCCAGGACGAAGCCCACCTGCTATCCTTCCTGTGAAAGGAACTACCTGAAATATAAGAGTGCATCCGTTTAACGTCAACAAGATGGGCCGAATCAGGCCAGGATATATGCATAAGACTAATCGAATATAACCAACAGGACTGTGTGTTTATGCTTTAGAGATGGTCGGCTCTCAGCTTACAGCAGCTCCAAGCAAACAGCATCTCAGGGCTAATTGCATCAATAATATCAACATGCCAGCAGAAATAAGACCCAGACTAGAGGTTTACCTACCGGACTGAAAATAGTCTGCCTCGCATTCGCCACGGACATTGGTAAACGAGTGTAAATGTGGGACAGCAGCAGCTGGTTGATCTGTTCAGTGCAGTGTTTACGTTCTCAATTCGCCATTGTGTAAAAGGAGGACAGCTGTCGAGCGCCGAAGTGCGCATTTATTCGGATATTTTCGGTAGTGCACTGAAGAAACTGGTCTCACATTTTTATTATGAACCTTATCGTCTTCACTTGCATCAGTACTCATACCTTACCAGTGTCCACATCCACTTTACATCTATGGTGCACACTGTGAATTCTGTTTGATGTACCTCTTTCTATACTAGTTAATTTGCACGAGTTATAAATGTTTATTAACATTTCTTCTGGCCTACAAACCTGGTCCAGGTGGCCTCCAGCTTTGCACATTGAGGGGTTTTAACTTCTCCCACCACACCTGATCAACTAATCAGCTCGTTAACAAGCCCGGTCTGTGCTGCAGTGGTTTCTTAGAGAAGCAAAAGAGCTTAAACGTGCAGGACTGGGTGGCCTCCAGGACCAAAGTTGGGAAATACTGGAATATCTTAATCTTCTCAGTCTTATTTCCTTCCAGACTGTGGTGTTTCCTTCTCTTACAGGGTTTCCTAATCCTGGTCCTTGATGCAACTGCACTACTTATTAAAGTGCTTTCCCCTATTTATGAAACAAACTTCAACACAGTAAGGGCGTGTTAGGAGCTGGTTAGTTGGATCGGGTGTGTTGGTAGCAGTGAAACACTGCAGGAGCAGGACCTGAAAACACTTCTAAAAAACCCATTTCCCCTCAAAAGCTCATTAACTATTTATGTGTTGGACGCAGGTCTGCTGTAACACCAGGTGGTCATCAACCCTCCTTCTGGAGATCCACTTTCTAGCACACAAATGCACCTGACCTAGTAGTAGAACTGACTTAGTAGAACTATTTCACTTTCTGATCAAATATGATGAGTATGCAGTGCACTTTAAAGGCTATTGTTTAATATAAAGCTCATTAACCATGTCCTTTATATTATATGGAGGTTTTTCAAACTCGTACTGACCTCATGTTTACAAAAGTGATTTTTTGAAAGAAAAATTGACTGAAAGGTTCTTTGGGGAAGCCATAAAAGTTCTATGGCTTCAAGGACTGCTTACAATTCACCTGATCCAACTTATGTATTTTTTTTTTTTTTTTTTAAGAAACCTTTTCATGGTTTAAGGGACCTTCACATTACAGGTCATTTACTAATTTAAGGTTTATTCACAGGTCCTTTATAGAGGTTCTTCAAACTTAACTGACGCATGTTTCAAAAGTCCTCTAAAGAAGAATTGCAAAGATCTCTTTGAGTTTCTACAATAAAAAATGAATTGGTAAAAAAGGCAAATGTTCTGTACTGATTGTACTGATGTAGTCTGAAATGAATAAAATATGTTCCACAAAAAGTTGTGCTTTAACCATAAGTTCCACACTCATGAAACTGGAACAGCGTGTGTGTGTGTGTGCACTTGGAAGAGAAACTTTTTGATTCTAGAGAAACAGGTTTAGAACACAAATGGGAATCATCAGAAACTTACTGAAGATCCACCAGCTGAAACCAAGCTAGTGCAGATCATATTCTAATGAAAGTCAGACTATCCACCACTGATCTTATCTCATTAAGTCATTGTTCTGTTGTTCTGACCAAATCTTTTTGTTTCCATTGCTGCAAAAAACTTATCTTGTCTTCTACCAAGCTTCCAATCTCTGAGACAAATACCCCCAAAAAAGCTGGGCATGTGTGAGACTTTGTGGTGTAGTGGTAAAGTCCTTGCCTCTAATACTGGAGGAGCTTGGTTCCAATCTTGCCTAAGCTACTTGACGGAACAAACTTTTAAGAGAGTTAAATCAAATTAGTTATTTCCTACTGTTTTAAAAGTTCAGCGCCACGTTTCGCACAGTAAAACCCACATCTGTCTCTTGTTCTATAACCCCAGCTTCTCATCGCTAAGGAGCCTGAGGGGGACTCAGGACTTGAACCCATGACCTCTGAACCTTGAAGGCATTTCTCTTACCACTGAGCCACAGGATCCCACAACTGTCTAACCTTTTTTTTGGACATTTGACCTTTAAATGTTCAAGACGTAAAGTTAAAGGCTCAGATTAGAACCCCAACCTACTAACCTTGGAGGCATTGCTCTTACCACTGAGCCACAGGATCCCGTATCTCACGCACAACTCTTGAAATGTGACTTTCAGGTGAGGTCTGATGTTCAATACATAAAGCTAAAGTCTCAGATTAGAACTCGCAACTGGCTGGTTCTAGGGGCAGTGCTCCAACCACTGAGCCACAGGATCCCACACACATCATGATATTTTTTTTTTGCTTTCAGATGCGTTCTGATGTTTAAGATCTAAACCTAAAGGCTCTGATTTGAACCCACAACCCCTGGGCCTTGGGACGAGTGCTCAAACCACTGAGCCACAGAATCCCACAGCTAGCAAGCCTTATTTTGGAACATTTGATTTTCAGATGAGGGCTGACGTTTAAGACATAAAGCAGAACCCACAGCCTCCAGGTCTCAGAGCTAGTGCTCTTACAACTGAGCCACAGGATCTCACAGACAGCCTGCTTTTTACACTTTAAACCAGTGCATTATAGGGCCAGGCTGGATGGGCCACTTATTTTTGAAAACTGGCTTTCAGATGTAGAGCGACATACAAGACAAACATAATATACTGATTAGATCCTACAATCTTCCAGGCTTAAGCCTACAGCTAAAGCCCTTGAGCTACCATTTGCTTGTCAAACTTATTTAAGCTAACTTTAAGATGACAATTAAGTGACCTGAAAGTTAAAGACTCAGGTTTGATCTTACAACTTACTGTTTTAGAGACTGTAGCTTAAACTATGAGCTACAGAAGGATAGGTCGTTTACTGAATATTTGACTTACATGAAAGACTTAAAACTAAGGACTGGAGTTCACGACCACGACCAGTCACAGCCTTAACAAGTGAGCTATGGCTTGACATGGAAAGGACATATGCCTTGATAGATCTGTATATTTGCGTGTCAGTATACAATCACAGTATACCAAAAATAAGATTATTTAAACAGCTTTTGATCAATCAGTTAGACACATTACTGTTGAAACTGAAGAAAGATGATGTGAATCTTGGCAACTACGTCTCTTATCTCCTTGCTTACTTCGAGAAAAAATATTTTACTCGTCTTAACTCTCGACTTTTCTATGACTTGTGTTGTTCAGATATTGCTTGGCAGGTGCTGGCTAAATATTACTTGTCAGATGTTGTGTAGGTGCACAGAATGTGCAGTATTTCAGTTAAATAGTGGGCATGGATTTAAGCTTCTTTACAGGTTTAAGAATCAGTTGTGGATTACTCGAGCACGGACATCCGTCGCTCTGGAGAAGAGCGTCAGCTAAATGCCGTAAATGTAAATGTAGGATCAGTTAGCATGTTTACAATGCCCTACCGTAAATATCGTAATAATTGCTCATACAAACGTCCATCGTGTATTTCAGAAAGAAAATGTTATTTTCTGCAACGTTTTATAAGACTTTTCAACTTGTCAAGTACATTTTTATAATAATCATAAAGAAATAAAAGGGAAAAAAGCAAACATGTTGACGCTTTTTGATCTTCTGAAAGCAGTGGGAAAACACTTCAAAGTGGAAAAAAAAACATCCACAAATCCTTACAATTTATCAGTACTGAACATTAATGCGTCAAACAGGCATTGAAAGATAAATGTACAGCATGAATGTGTATCACTCTACAACATGAACATTAACACAATCTCTACATTCATACTGTCCAATTGTAGTTACAGTGTTGACAGGATAAAATATTGTGTCCGGCAAGTCGTCTAGATTTTTGTTCATGAGGCAACTTTGTTGGCACATTCTTTTATTGAACTTTGCTCTTTGCTACTCCAGTCAAACAAACTCACTGGACAAGAATAAGGTCTGCACATCATAACCGTTGCAACAAATGAAACAAAATTTCTACTTTTGTATGAGGCTTGATACAGTTTCAGATCTACAACCCATCCAACAGACGGAGACTGTGAGCTTTCTTTGGTTCTCCAAGTTTAAAAAGCCCAGAGCCTGCCTACCTACCTTTCTTAAAAGGCTTGTGAAAGACAATAAAAAAAACTTCTGGCAGTGAGAGGAGTTAAACAATACGAGATTAACTTTCTGAACAAAAGATGAGCTACCAGTACAATACTGAAAGCTGTTAAAAATAACTAATTATTTACTGGTTAAACTGAGCAGAGGATGTGAACAGTGAGGGTTCGGCTTGAGTATCAAGACTCAAAGCCTTTACCGCTTAATTTTTAATGTATAACAGAGAAATTGTCACTCATCATCAAATGTATTTAATTATGCCAATGCAGTTCACTGGTATAGCCACACCCACTTTCAGTTTGTAATGTAAAGTAAGCTATCTAGTAAAGCATCATTGGAGAAACAAATGTTGATACTGATTTCATAAAAATGCCCAACTTGCCATGGTTTAAGCCACATCATCCCTTCTAACAGTTTGTTGTAAGATGTAGTTTTGGATTAAAAGGTCGCTTAAAATTAAATCTTGAAAAGTTTCAAAAGTTCAAAAAATCATTGCACATATGACATTCCAAATACAGTTAAGCAGATTTGTGTTTATAACTTTGCACAGTGGTCTCCAAAATAGATTTCTGAGGGTTTGTGAGATGGAGGTTGCAACGAAACTAAATGGAGGTTACAACAAAACATTCACAATCAGATACAGACATTCTCCTTCCTTATGTCTCTAGACAAATAAAAAATAATAATTTAAGCACCATTTGGGGTCGGAGGATGTGTATGCGTAACATTGGGCATCTTCTGCCTTGTTTGTGAAAGTCTTTTAAAGGGGAGAGAGACTGCAGCAATGAAGGATAGAAGCAGATACAGGTACAGGACTGGACTGATACAGATAGATACAGGACTGACGAACCAATGATGCAGAAAATAACAACTGAACTCTTTGGCTTTTGTTGTTTTAAGCTGTCTTTTTAACCACGTGGATGAAGTAACGAGGGGCTTCTCCCTGGCCAGGCTTATACTGCTTGAAATCACCAAATACGCACTGCTCACACTTCGCAAAGAAGGCTTCCTTCAGGAGGTCCTTGAAGCTCTCCATCCGG
This sequence comes from Clupeocharax schoutedeni, assembly GCA_037974565.1. Classification (NCBI taxonomy): domain Eukaryota; kingdom Metazoa; phylum Chordata; class Actinopteri; order Characiformes; family Alestidae; genus Clupeocharax; species Clupeocharax schoutedeni. The sequence continues at coordinate 38,907,459 of JBBPDH010000001.1, read as the reverse complement.
TGGGGGTAATACGACAAGCGGAACTTACTACAAAACAAACAGGAAGTGAGACTGACAGTGTATATTTCACATGATTAACCCCCCACCTGGTACTGTTATTGCTGCCCATACACCTTCAATTTGTGTCATATGTGTTTATGCGTATAAAAGATCTCATAATTTGTTGAACTATACATTTGTGCAATTTGGTCATTGACATCCAAACAATGGAAATTCAAAAATAATAATAACAACATTTACATCATGTACAGTAAAATGGCAATTACACTAAGCTTCTAATGGCTAATAATCAGTATCAGCATGTATGTTATACTTTTATGATAGTATATTAATATAATTTAATATTAATGTATTAATGTAACACTACAGTGTATCAATATAATGTACAGTATATTAATGTAAAATTGTATTCTTAGCCTCCAAGTCTGTGCCCTACCTTGTCTCTGGTGGCGTCTTTACTCCCTCTGGTTGTGGGATCTCCAGGGAGTAGTCCAGTGTGACCATGTGGGGTTTGTTATTGACCCAAAGCACCGATGTGTCGATGTCCTGTTTCAAGTCGCTCTACAATACAAATACCAACCAGATCATTCTTTAAAAACCAAGTTTATCTTTAAAACCATGTGCTCAGATCACTTACAGCAAACCTACATGCACAAGGCAATGATCTGTATATTATTTCCTCTTTACTTTTAATTATAATAGCACTAGCTTGATTTCTTAACATATACAGTAAATGGAATTATTTCCCCTTGGGGCTCTTTTGGAGCTACTATGCCGACCAGGGCTGCTTCATGAATCGAAACTGTTTACTGAACAGTTATCAGGGAGGTTAAGCATGGTTTCATAAGGAATGTCTTTGTGTGCTTGAATGTAATCTTTGACCTGTGTGAGAACTTAGTTATTGACCGAAATATTGGAATCAATCATTATCACCAAACACTTGTGATGCCAAGAACATTCTGTGCAATGATATGTGATGTGCAGTGTTGTGCAATCTTCTTGTACAGTGGTGGCATATTAAGATGTGTGTGTGTGTGTGTGTGTGTGTGTGTACGGAGTAGATTTACACAAATCAGTGCTTCAACCAACAATATGCAGGCAACAGTGGGTGTGTCCAAAATCGCGCACTACTGCCTTCTGTCACTGCCTTCTGTAGTGCGCACTGCTGTGGGCCAGTGCTGTCCTAAACGGAACACTAACGTTTTGCACTTAGTGGAAGTGACGGACTCACAATTGTTTGCGATTCTCCAGCAGCCAAAATATCTGCCGGTTTTACCGCAGTGTACATTAGTAAAATAATTTTATTAACGTTACTTACATTTATATGAACCATCTGCTGTCTGGGCTTGTATTTCACTGTTTGCCGACACTATCCAACTCCAACATGTTGAAAGTCTTGCCCCCTCCTCTACATGGTCAAAATGGCTTTCAGTGCAGCATCCAGGTTCTTTCAGTGCACTGAGTTTGAGCTTGGTTTTCAGTGTGAGCGCACTACGCCCTAAAATCGTGCGCGGTTTCGGACACACTCAGTGTCTGTGTCAAGAAACTGATTGTTGATGAAGGACTAAAGGATCAGCAACCCACACTGTGCAGCATCTGATAAACTATAAACTTTGCATCTCCAGAGTGGATCAACAGGTTAGGCTTGTCTAATGTGGATGGTTTTTTTAGTTTCTCTTTCTCCTGTTATTTTGCAGACAGTGGTGAAGTGTCTTTTTTTATGGTAGACCTTTTTGGGGGAAGCTTAAATTAGTTTGACTTCTGTTTTAGTTTTTGGCAATTGCCCATCCTAGACAGAGCCAACTAAGCATATATTTATGTTCCAGGTTTCCCTGATACTTAGACCTTTCAGCTTTGTGAGTTAGAGAATGAACTGGCAGCCTGTGTGCTCTATTTTTCCTCTCCCAGCACCTCCTTTTTTTTTTGAGTATTTTTTTTTTTAAATGTGTGGTTTAAGCTTGTTGTACAGAATTATGTAACAGTAATATATATATATATAAAAATAGGTGTGTAGGCCTATTAGCCACCACAACCTCTTCTGTCTGAACTGAACCTGTTTTAGCCCGTCTTAACAGGCAGGTATGCACACAGGCAGACAGGAAACCATTTGAGGTTAGGGCCTTTATTGAGTAAAAGTAAAAGAAAGCACTGCATTTCACCCAATACTGCTTAGGAAGACCTTGCACTATCTATGTATAAATTCATTAGGCATAATTATATAATATAGACAGCTCGCGGAGAAATAACAGACCATTGCAAAAATGTTCACGTTCTCAGGTTTTACCTTTTATAGGCAAGTGTTGATTTGAACAGGTTTGCCTTTGTCAAAATGATGCTTGCATCACTTCAATAATTCAAAGTTCACTCAAACAAAATGTCAATAATTTCCTTTGAGGAACTTCTAGTTGTGTTTTGCCATTCAACTGGTCATATTGTGAGAGGAAAATGTTGATTACAGCAGTGTTTTTATACTTTTCCTCATTAAATAAGATTTGATTCAGGTGATCAGAATGAAGCAGAATGAGATGTTTGTGTAGGAATTGAACAGACACTGGCATGGAATGGTTGTCATTCTCATAGAGATGCTAATTTAAAAATAAATTGCATTGGTCTCACTTTCTCCAGAGCTGCATAATATATGCTCAAGAGCACTCAGTGTGGATATTAAAACAAATTACCAAAATCTTACTGCTCTTACACTTAAACATTTCTTTCCAGGCATTTATATTTTACTTACACGGTTTATCTACTAATAATTTGTTGATTCATGTGTAAGATTCATACCAAATATTGTCTACACTAATAATTTAAAATGCATATGCTTTGGTATGTGAAAAACACACCTGGTAATAAATGTTTTTCCCTTGTGGAGCTAGGCCGGTCTCGAGGATGTAGTCATAGTTACGGTGATCAATAATGAGGATTCCTCCAGGTTTCACCATGCTGCCGATGTTCTGCAAGGCCAGCTTCTGATCGCTCTGGTCCCCTAAGAGAGAATTCATGAGTAAATAAATACAGAGAGAACAAAAACATCAATAAGAGTCACATTCTTACCTTTAAAATCTGGTAGATGTGCAAACGAGTTCCCCAGACAGATGACTGCATCAAATCCATCTCCTGGCTTTTGAACATCCTCAGGTAACGTAAGCCAGTTTGCTTCTTCGATTACTGCAAGGAAGAGAAGACACAACTAGTCTTGCTTTCATCAAGGAAATTATGACTAAATATTGTTGTCAATTAACATTTATCACGTGACAAAAACGAGACGAGGCGCAACGTAAATGCTAGTCATGTGATGATAACTATAATGAAATATATCATGCAATATTGTTGACGAATAAAAAGGAGACTAAATGTGGTTTACGAAATAAAAACTATGCTAAAAAGTCTCTTCACTTTCGTTGACTAAAACGAGATGAGACCTTATTTCCTGTATTATAGGGAGGGGAGACAAAAGTATTGGGATGCTCGACCTTAGAGTCAATATAGTGCCAGGGAGAGAGAAATGACTATTTGTTCAGGAATGAAAAATATTCAGGTAAGTTCTTGCCAACACACCTACGACTTTTACCAGTTTTACAAATGTGGGTTTTATGGCAATAGACACATTTTCATTTTATTTGCACTTTTTAGTGCATGTGATGTTATTCTATTCATTATATTTACATTTACATGTGTGTACTTCAAATTTCTAACATGTTTGGTTGGCAAAATAAAAGTTGTAATTTCAAATCAGATTGTCTTCTGAGTCTGGAATAAATATACAGTATTCTTGAGTCTATAAGGTAAAAATAATATAGTATTAAGATAAACTTTTTGTTTGAATTATGTTTGAATTGTGAAATAGTTTTGACTAAAAGATAATGTGTTAAATAGAACTGAATTACTAAAAAAGGACTAAAATACAACTTTTAAAACTAGAATAAAATGTCATCAGTTTTCATTGACTAAACATAGACGAAAATAGTCGTGGTTAATTCTGACTAAAATGCTCAGATCTTTAGTCAACTGAAACTTGACTAGACTAAAAACAGTTTGGACGTGACTAAGACTAATGAAAAATGACAGCTCGACGCAAAGACAAGTCTAAATCTAAAATTAAGACAGACCGCCAAAAACAAAAAACAAATTTTGTTTATTAATGGTTGTTTGATCTTTATTTACAAAAAAATGCCTTTTATTTTATTACACATGTGACCTGATCTGGCAAAATGAGTCACAGTGACCAAAAATTAAAAATTGAGGTAATTGAAAAGATTTAAAATGATATCTTGGTCAAAGCTGTATCTTAAACGGTTGTCAAGTTACAGTAGTTTGAATAATGGTATCGTAGCACCATTTTCCAACTGAAAAACCGAGTTTTTTGTCAGTTTTTTGTTGATATCTTTAACAATCCATAGCATCCAAAGAGATGCACCCAGTATTCAACAACAAAATTTACTACAGACATTTAGATACATGGAAAAATGCATTAAATCAGACTGAAGCTTCAATAATTTCTAAATATTTATGAAATACTTATTAAATAATTCATATTTTTGTAAGATTTAAGTGTTGCAACTCAACCTAAATAGCCATTTAAGTACATTTTCATAATTATTTCTATAATGAAACTTGGAGAGATTAAGTTTGAAGACCATTTCTTTCATATAAGACCAAAAAAGAGAAATCGATATTTTTGATGTTTTTCAATTTAATTGGCCCGTATCTAAATGAATAGAATGGCGACTTCAGATTCATTACGGCGGATCTGGTCACATATGAAAAAGGTAACTCTTAAATAAGGAGCCCCTTCTTACCCCATTCATCAAACGCTCCCTCTCTCCTCCTCTCCCATCTCTCCTTCAGAGCGTATTTCAGCATCTTATCACTGGCATCCACACTAACCATCCTGAATCCCTCCTCCACCAGCATAATAGAATCCACTCTGCAAAAAAGTTGCAGTTAAAAAACAGCATGGTAGACTAGAGCCATCACTATTAATCGTATTAAATAATACCCAAAATTATGTTGATATTTAGGATACTTAAAAGTACTCAAGACATTTAAAAATGTAATTCAAAGCATAATATGTAGTATAGTATACAGGGGGTCCTCAAGTGATTAATTCCTGGGATAGTGATGCAACTGGAATTTTGGTGCAAGTCGAAACACCAATTCTAACAAAGCAGTAAAATCTACAACATAAAAACACAAGTCACAGGAAAGGAAAAGGACAAAAAGGACATAAATATACTGTACTCGTAGCAACAAAAAAGACAAAAATGAGTTTAAAAAGTGTTGATAAAGGCAAAAATCGCCAAACTAAGCAACACAAACTTAGTACAAAATCTTAGTACAAAAGACACTTTTAATAAGATAGGCATCCTCCCTCAATCATACACTGCGTTACTACGTATTCTGCCAATACTGCTTATCTTCCGCCACACGTCACTAAACTAGTTTGCCCACATGAGCAAAAACGAAACACTCGAAACGAAACAAGACCCTCTTAACTCAAGGACCCCCTGCACTACAGTATACATATTAAGGATGCACCGATTGCAATTTTCTTGACCGATTCCGATTACTGATTTTTTTGTAAGTGTGATCGGCCGATTCCGATTTTTCCAATACTGATTTCCCCCCCAGATAACAGAAAATTAGAGTTGCTGCGACATCGACACAAAAAAATTTATGTACTTACTTTCCCTGTTTACTGGTTACTTTTATAACTGTGACATGATAGTGGCAGCTCTACAGCAAATACAAACAAAAATCTAATTTTCTTTAATATAAAACTTTATTTTCATAAATTTTTTTTTTACAAATTTAAGTAAATAAAATGTAATAAATACAAATAAAGCTCAATATAATGCAAATACAACTAAAGTTTAACATACACTTTCAAATAATAAGGTGCAGTGAGTGAACAAAAAATAACTAGGCACCTTTTTGTCTTAGCAACATATGTTGACAAAACGCCACAAATTGAACAAAATGACAAGTTTATTTTGGTAAACAAAAGCATTTCTGCCTTGTCAACAGAAATTCTCTTTCTTTTTTCATTTACCATATTTCCAGCCAAGCTAAACGAGTGCTCACTCTCAACGCTTTTGCATGGGGCAGAGAGGTAGAGGCTCGGCCAGGTGTAGCAAGTGCAGGGAAACCATCTTTGTTAATTTTCCCGTAAATCACTTCTGCTGCTTGGCATCTCCGAGATATACAGCTTTTTCATCCTCTTTGTTCAAAGTAAAGAAATTCCAAACAGCGGACATTTCAGCACGACTGAGGCTGCATTTACGGGACGCGTCTTGTTGATGCTTGGTAGTAGGTGTGTCTTCCACAACGGGAGCGCAGCAGCGGCAACCAATCGCTGTTGAGCAGATTTGAATGGCGGGCGCTCACGGAGAAACGACTCCGTTGAGCGTACACGCGAACGGAGCCTGAATGTGCACGTGTCTGTGCTGCAAGTAAAGCGCATGCGCAAGATCGGTTTGAAATCGGCAATATGTTTCCGATCGCTGGCCGATTGATCGGTGCATCCCTAATACATATTGGTGTGTCAGGTCATGTTCTTCATTGTAGGAGATTCTGTATAAGTGCAGTAAGAAAATTTTAAATATGTGTTATGTAGAGCTGATTTATTGACACGGTTCATTTGTCACAATCAAGAACTCATGACATGGCACCATGCTGTCGTTATTAAAGTCACAGGGCAGCCGAATTATTTCTGATAGTTTTAAATAATGAAATATCAGTGGAGATATAGGCTAAAGTCTACACCCACTTCTTTCATTATACGTTATACAGACACTCTAACCTCTAGTTAGACAGCATTGAGAATCATTCCTAAGCACTTACAGGGTGAAATTGATCATTCTACCATGTCACTTTCAGGACTTTTTTGTCCCACTAAGGTCAAGCTGTTGAAAATACCCCCACCCCCACCCTACCCTCGGGGAAAGTAGACATTAAAATTCCTTAAAAATTCCATTTTCTGCAGAGGCCACTGACAACATGCCCTCTATCAGAGCTTTTCAGAACACCAGATTTGTATCTCTAAACCAGATATGCATACATGATGAAAACATATTTATACCAATAACTGAGATTTCATTAACATATCAGTACATGACATGTAACAGAACACTGACTCAAAACATTTCAGTCATTACCTAAATATGGAGAACACAGACAGACTGTGTTCTAATGCATGCATCATAAGGACAAAACACTACTACTACAACTCTACTGCTACATACTGTGATTGTGATATGCCATACAATACTTTTTGTATATACATACTAGGGCTGTAATGGTACAGGTATTCGTACCGAACCGTCACGGTACATGGGTCACGGTTCGGTACATGATGGCTGCATCCGAAATCGCATACTACTTGAGTAGGTACTACATTTGAATTAGAACGTACTGCTCTACCGTTAAAGCAGTACATTCAATACAGTATCAGGGTTTCTGCAGGATTTTCAAATCTTATTTAATGCCTTTTAATACCCTTTTTAATACCATTTCTAACATTTTTAATGCCATATGCAACAAATAACTAACATGCCTGTGTATGAATGGATGTATATTATAATGCATTTTTTTATGCTTTCTTACAATGAGGCAAAAATGAACATATATTCCTCTGCTGAACATAATTACAAATGGATCAGGAGACAGCTTAAAATGTCAGTGTTTATTTACAGATTTCTAAATTTCAAATATTATCAAGTCTGAACAGAAAAAAATTCTGAAACTTCGAACTCTTAGAGGCTAAAACTGTATGGAAAATTAAGGTATTGAAGACACTACAATTAAACTTAATTACAGTGCCTTAATTCATTTGCTTTCATTGCTATCTCGACTTTTAGCGCCGATTTGTGTCCCTCGGACTTCATATGCGATTTAGCAGTGTTGATTCCTTAAACAGCCTTTTACAAACGTTACAAAGTCCTTCTCCATTTTGACCTTCAACAGACTGCAACCATGTCCTAAACTGTTCATCCTCCAGCCACATTTTCTGCAATTTGCACTTTCCCATTTTTCTGCTTTATTTTTTCCCTTCCACATCACAGTCGCTGCTCTTAAAAAGTCTGTGTCACACAATTTCGGACCGGCCAGAAGCAATTACCAAACTGGTTCCGTGTTTATGATACTTCGCGATAGTGAATCAAAATGATTAATTATATGCACACAAACAATAGAGACAAGTTGACTGTAATCCAGTCTGGTGCGTGCAGTCTGCAGTTGTTGATGACATCATCACTGTTTCGGTCAAGTTAAGAACATTTTCGGTGGCCAAATATTCAGTGCATCCCTACTGAAATGGCCCCAATAGTCACCAGATCTTAACCCAATAGAGCATCTTTGGGATGTGGTGGAATGGATGTGCATCCCACAAAGTTCCATCAAATGCAAGATGCTATCCTATCAATATGGGCCACCATTTCTAAAGAATGCTTTTAGCACCTTGTTGAATCAATGCCACGTAGAATTAGGGCAGTTCTGTTACGGTGAATTAGGGCAGTTAAGGCGAAAGGGGGTCAAACACCGTGTTAGTATGGTGTTCCTAATAATCCTTTAGGTGAGTGTACATATATACACACATATATTTATAAATAAATACTTAAATCCATATTATCCAAAGCGACTTCCATTCCCTACCACAGAGGTCTTACAACTTGGGGTCTTGCTCAGGAACCCAGTGGTGTTATGCTGCAGATAGGATTCTAATCCATGACCTCTTGGTCTAGAGACAACTATCTTACCCACTAGGCCACCCTTTCAACTCCACCAGTCATTTTTCCCACTCAGGTTCTCAGTTATGAATGGCTGCTGCATCGCCGAGGTTCAATTTCATGACCTCTAGATGTTGGGGGTAAATGCTTAGACAGAGATGTTACTTAGATTTCTGTGTCTATAAATGTACTGGGTGTGGAGTTAGCTCAGTGGGTAGGATACTTGCCTCCAGACCAAGAGGTCATGGGTTCGAATCCTACTTTCTGACCACCACTGGGTCCCTGAGCAAGACCCTTAACCCCAAGTTGCTCCAGGGAGACTGTCCCCTGTAGTTAGATAATAAAAGTCACTTTGGATACAAGCGTCTAATAAATGCCGTAAATGTACTGCAAAGACCAACATCATGAGAACTGGTCAGCAGCGTATACAGCACACCTAAACATATTTGGCCCCCACAGACAAATCACAATGCCAAGAGTAGCTCAAAATTGGCATTAAGTAGATCAATGTCTGCAAAAGAAACTGCATCAGCACGAGTCGGGGTCATAGATTGTGCTGAGGAGGCAAATCTCTGAGCCGCCGCTGCCCTGGGAGCAGCTGCATGTGAGCGAGCAGCAGCAGTGGAGGCTATTATTAGTCCAGGTTACAGTGTCAGTGTTATGCTAGCAGAGAGTGGAGAGTTTAGTAGGCCAGTGAATAGGAAAGCATTTAAAGAATCTATAAAACTGCAGAAACACTGAAAACTCATTCTGCAGGCGCCTTTCTTTGTGGCTCAGTTTCAGCTGGAATTGTGATCTTCACATATTTGAACAATCTAAGGCGTGCAAAGTGAGCTTAATTTGGCAAGATTTTCTTCTTTAAACCATTTGTTTTCATTCAGACCCAGGCTTCAAAAGGCCAAGGTACCAAGTAACTTCATTCTGGCTGTGCTTCATCCAATACAGCCTGCTGTAGAGAGATTGTGTTCTTGGCAAAGAAATACATTCTGCAATATTTCTGCACAATAAAGCAAAAGACAGCTGTGATCCCTCCCCAATACAGCTACTGCTAATCTCACTGTACTCTCTTTTCACAGTAAACAATACTGGTACAGCTACAGGTAATACAGCACCACGATGGTTCACACCTCCAGGGTTGAGGGTTCAAATCCAGGCCCTGGCCTTGTGTGTGGAGTGCGTTTTCTCCGGTTTCTCCCACAGTCCAAAGATGTGTGCCAGGTGACTTGGGGATTCTAAAATGACCATCGGTGTGAGTGAATGGTGTGTGTCCTCTGCGGTGGGCTGGTGACATGTCCTTGTCAAGTCCCTGCCATGTGCCCATAGACCCAGGGTACCCGTGACCCTAGTAAGAATTAAGCGGTTACAGTGAATGAATGTGTAACCATTTACTTTTTACCATTTACCAAAACTGAAAGCCATTGAAATTCTGTGGAATAACAGATCAGGAAAATCATAAAAATGTTTATTTCTTCATTGTGGTTAGTTTATCCTATTAAGCCCTTCTTACTCTTATGAGTGTTGTGTACACTTTCCTTTAGAAACAGAATTTCTGTGTTCAGTCTAAAGAAAAAATGACTATGTAAGTCTAGGTTTCTGGTCTTACTCAATAACATATGATATTATGCATGAGTGCAAGCACCAAATTTCATCTATCAATTTTCATCTTTACGTCCAGTTACATATGAGTACCATCCTCCAACCTTTGTTTCTCAAGTGCTGTGACTTTTTCATAATGCTTATTTTGGCTCTTCTAAAAGTTCAAATGGCAAACTGTGTCTGTACTGTTTTTCCATTAAGCGCTCAGGTTGTTAGTGGCATCATTGTTTATTAACACTTGTAGGGCCAATTTCCCAGTCATAGATTAAATGGACTATATAGCAATACAGTGGTGAATCACCACTGGAAATTTTTGCTAGGCTAGCATTATGTTTCACATGGGATTGAGAGACTAGTTCTTAGAGTCCGGAGTAGCCCTAAAAGACTAATGCCTTGTATACATTGTATGATGTTGGGCTGTTCTACATGTAGGATGACAACCATGAAACAATCATGTTGCTTACTTTGGTTGTGGCTCCTAAACAGTGGTCCTATGTTGTACTGTGAGAGAGGTTCAAAGATGGCCATCGTCACGGTGACCAAAGATAGCCTGCAATTATTTTCTGACAGGAAAAAAATTCAGGACGACCTCACAGTGTCTGTGCACACAGTTTTTTTTTTTTTTACTAACTTTGTACTAACTTGGGTCGTAGTTTAATGGATCGTAATTTAATCTGTATCATCATACTTTCACACTCCCCATCCTACATCTACACACATCATACATCTGCACACCTTCACACAAACCATCATACATCTGCACACTTTCACACACCATCATTCATCTACACACCTTTACACACACCATTAGACATCTACACACTTTCACACTCCCCATCCTACATCTACACACATTCACACATCATACATCTGCACACCTTCACACACACCATCATTCATCTACACCCCATTTGCATACTATCATACATCTACACACCTACACACACTCTTTCATACATCTACACACTTTCATACATCTACACACCTTTATACATCTACACAACCTCATATACACCATCCTATAGCTACACACTTTCATACCCAGCATCGTACATA
>JBBPDH010000001.1:38871167-38881573 GCA_037974565.1 Clupeocharax schoutedeni | reverse complement strand
GTGCGCTCCAGAACAAGAGAGAGAGAGATACAGAGAAAGATAGAGACGCGTGAGAGAGGGAGGGAGAGAGGGAGAGAGACGCTTCAGATCTGTGCACTCCAGAACAAGAGAGAGAGATACAGAGAAAGACAGAGACACGCGTGCTCCGGAAAATTCACGAGAGGAACCGCGTGCAAGAGAGAGAGAGAAATACAGAGAGAGAGCGCGTGCACGTGCGAGAGAAATACAGAGAGAGAGAAGGTTGTTTGCTCTTTCATGCGAACTGAATTTCCTTCCGTTTTCTTCACAGGCGCGGCTTTTAGTAACGCAAGGATATCGTCACGGTCTCGCGAGAACAAACGCATCTCGTACCACGAGATCTCGTCACACCCATAGTAGTTTCTCATTTTTATTTTACATCAAATCGATTTACATTATGTTTGACAGACAGTTGACTAAAAACAATCATAACTAACAGTAGATTACATTTTGTATGATTTATGTAATGAAATTATTATTACTATGTTGCACCATAGAGTTGTTTATGTTTATTTAAAAAAATCTTTCTAGACATGTTCTTTATTCTAATTATATATGGATGTCAGTGAGTTGAAAGTTCATGTTGTCTGGTGAATAGTGTGAAATTTAATATCAAACAGTAAAAGAAACAGCACCGTGTTCTTGAGGGCTACACAGCAGAAAATAATCCTAAGCTCATACCTTTTCCATGGAAAAACACACCTCAAATGACACATTATCAAGTGGTCTGCCCAGAAATCTCCTAACAGAGTGATAAGGCAATGCAATAGGCCATTAATGGGAAAAGGTATTACTTGTAAGCTGCCCATATTATGTAACTTCATATCATGGTTTATACAGAACAGGCATTTACATGAACACCTTTGTGCCCACTAGAGCAGGTAGGTTTGCAAAACATGAGAGGTTCAAGCATGCAGGGCAAATAATTAAAATAAGTAATGTAGGGCAAACAATTCATTTTTTTAACAAAACAAGGAGCAGAAATGTGTCCTAATATACAAAAACATCACACGAGTGAAGCAACATTTCAGACATTACAGCCATGACATCACTAGAAGAGAAGAGTCTTGTTAACCTTGATCAGCCAAGTAACAAGCACGAGTGTAAACAGACTGCAAGGCTATGTCCTGAACAGCAGTGGCTACTATGGGCAGCAATCCAGTATTTACATGTAAAACACACTGAACCAAATCTCTGGGTGAGAAAAGGTTAGGAAACTTGAATCACTTCTATTTTAGTGCAGGATGTTTGCAGGCACTTCAAGGAACAATTCTTCCTGACTCGCACATCCAAGCAAGGCAATGGAAAGCAAATACTATGGGGTATAACAGTAAAAGGCTAAATCTAAGCCTATATCAGGATTAGATGAAGTGTCAAAAACTACAGGGACACCACTGCACCTTCTTAAATTCACTGAACTTCCATGGAAAGCAATGAACAGTAATCAATTTCAAGGAGGGCAGCACTCCAGCACAAAACCTAAGACAGGAAACTCACTCAGGAAACAGTTTTCCATGCACTGGAGATGCCAAACATAATGACGCAAGAGGCCAATGTGAAACACACACATACACACACAGCTGAGGGAATTGCGCGCAGTATATTCACACATTCTTGTGGGTGAGACTGGCATTGCATAAAAACATTCCACATTGAAATCCTTTGATTTTCAGCTGAGTCAAGATATTACAAATAAAAGGGCTTAACAGCATAAAAATGGCTAAAGATATTATTCAATAAGATCATAATTGAATAAGACACCCTGCCAGTTTTTAATGTACAAGGGGATACATCATTTGAGCCATCAAAACACCACACATAAAAATCCATATTTAAAAATACTTTATTATCAACTTTCACTGGAATATTAATAACAAGCGGGATTTATTAACACCAATTTGAACACCAGCTCTTAAGAGTTTTACATTTATTTTACAGCCACATTTAAAACAAGGGTCTACACTAAAGATACAGATATTTGCTTGGTCCAGTAAAAACAAATCTCGATGTAAAATACTTTACAAAACATAAGGCCTTGGCAAGCAATGGAAGACCTTAACATGAAACTATTACACGATGCAGCAGATGGAGTGGTACACCAGTTAAAACCCTCTGAGGGATGTGCTTTATGGCTCAGAATGTTTGCTGTCCACAGAAAGAAGTCCAGGGGCACTGTGACCTATAGAGTACATTTCCATGTACCAGACAGCAGGATCACTCTTCTTTCCAAAGTACAATACTAGTTTTAAAAGTGGGGCATTTTGAGTAAGTCGTGCAGCCTTGACCCTCTCACACCATGTATCATACTGAAAACCGACAACGATTAGGTGAAAAAAAAAAGACAAAACCCATAAAAATGGGTGAAACTTAAATGTAGGCAGTGTTTTTCCTTCATTGTGTTACAACAAAAACACCAATATGGTGCATAAACGTCAGAGAACCAGGAGCAATTCTCAACGGAATCAGCTCTCCCTATTACATGTATCCTATGAACCACGGATCCATTACAACTGATTCTGCAGTTCATATAATTCAGGCTGATGTGTTTTTGCTCACTCTAATAAATTACAATTCTACATTATTTAAAGACTAAACATAAAACCCCTACATAACCTTGCAATCATCAAGATGTCTTAGTAAGAAATCTTCACAAAAGAGTCATTTTTCCATAGAGTCAGTGTTTGAAATTGTGGACTTCATTTTGGTCATGTCATTTAGGTTAGAGCAAACCGAGACAAATGCTGTTTCTTTTACAAGATCCACAGCTTCTTTGCTTGGAATAATACTGACTGAAACGCACTGCACAGATTCTAGTTTGTTAAAACTAACGCCAAACAAAAGCTCTACAGATGTGGAGGAACCCAAAAACTTCTTTGATCAAGTCAGGCACAAGAAGTCTAATCTTCAAGTTTGTGCAAAATGTCCAAAAGTGGAAAAAAAAAATCACACAGGAAACTCTCACCGAGAGTTTGCCTTAAGTCCATGTTCTAGATGCCTCAGGGATCAGTGTTGTCTTCTTTGGAGTACTCCTCTACCAGCTGCTCATAGGAGTGGCAATGGTCGGACCTGTCTGTGAACACGGAGATTTCTGATTCAGAGCCCTGCTCCTCTTTAGAATCGGTCTCAGATTCACCGTTTTCATCAGATGTCGAAAGCTTGGGCTTGGTGTCTTCGTCCTCGTCATCCTCCTCCTCCAGATTGGTGTTTAAGAGATTCTCCTCATCAATGAAGGTGATGTTGGCATTCTGGAAGATGAGTGGATGGTAATCCTTGGACTCCCACATGTGCCGGCCAGTCCCGTGGCCTCCAGGCCCGAGACGTTGCTCTTCACCTGCGTCCTTATCCAACTGATTCTCGTACATCCTCTCCAGGTCTGCCTCCACATCACCATCACCCTGCATCTCGTTCAGCAGGTGTCCTTCCTCCTGCCCAAGCAGGTAATTCTTGGACTTCGAGAAGGCCACAGTGACCCGGTCACTGAAGCTGTAGCGCCGTTTCTGACGAGGTGATCGGTCCAGATTAAGAATAGTGTTTCCGTTGATGGGAGAAGCATCGTTACAGCTTTTGGAGCGGCTGAATTCTTTAGCCTTGCTGGCAACACCGTTGGCACACTGACCTCCTACTTCCTTCTTGGCCCCAATCTGTTTTATAAGGTCATTGTAACCTTCTGGCCTCTTGCTCAGGAAGCTGAAGATGTTGACATCATTGGCAGTAGAGGGCAGGTGCAGGGCTTTGTGGCTCTCTTTGTAGTGCTGCAGCTCGTCCAGTGATAGCTTGCGACGCTTTCTCCTCTTCTTCAGAGCTTTGTGGGCCTCAATGACCATCCGCACCTTCCAGTTAAAGAAGAGAGAAAGCCAGGCCAGGCCCAGGTATATCCACACCTCCACAAAGTAGCGATACAGAGTAGGGTAGTCTGCATTGGGGTCAACACCTAGAAAGGAAGAACACAAGAAAAATAATAAGCATTAAACATTAAAATGGAATTTTACAGTATTACTGGAAAGTAGACATAACCTTAAAACTCCTTTAAAGCATTTGTGTTTGACTTTGTGAAATAAGATACAGTGAAACAGTACCTTGGTAATCACAAGATTACTAGAATGGCTGTAATCACAGCCTTAATCATATGTAAACACAATGAAGCTGTGCATAAGAGAAATGCACTTTGATTCTTGGAAAATGACGCAAGCTGATTTCTTTGCAGTCACCATCTGGATATGCCTTAAAAAATTTAAAACCTGGTTATACATTAATATCCAATTTAAACACACAATTACCTGCTACAAGATCACCAAATCCAATAGTTGTCAAAGTGACGAAGGAAAAATACAGGCCCTCTATGTAGGTCCAGCCCTCTTGGGACATGAAAACAAATGGCGGAATCACCAGATGAACCAGGACACCCCACAAAATGAAGATGGCTGTGCAGGTGAACTGTGCCTTTCGCTGGAGGGGAAAAAAGAGACAGAGGTATAGTTTAAAGGAGTTAACAGATGGATTTCCTGCAAAATGTTCAAATAAGCATTAAATTAAAGTGTGAGGTTGTACTTCAAGGGACAACAATATAAAAAGTGTAGGTGCTCTGTGTCACTTACCAGTGTGACCCCCCTCTTGGTAAGATACTGTCCCAGGTGTTTTGCTCTTCCACCAAAGAACTTTCCAAGTTCACTGATCCAGGTCAGACAAAGTGGGACACCAAACAGTCCATAGAAAATACAGAAAACCCTCCCTGATGATGTTTTGGGGGCAATATTTCCATAACCTGGCAAATTAAAATAAAGAGTTAATGTCATTGACCATACGTACCAAAATATTCCACTCACAATCAGTAAAAACCAAAATCACAGTTTGCTGTAGCAGGAAACATCCTAATGGTTTTGCTCACACTGGCTTATCAGCCAAACTTACTTCCTATCTTCATGTTTGTCATTTAAGCAACTTCATCTTATCAGTACTGGACGTTTTGAGTTTGAAGATGCTGACTAAAAAGCAAGCTATCCACCTGAGTGTGATCGGCCCACGGGCACTTTTCAACAGGCCATTACCAACTGATTACTAAACAGATTCTGTACATCCGCAAGGAATAAATAAAGGTAACTACTTCCTGTCCGCTTTGATAAGTTAAGATAATCATTCCTCCCTCTGTTTATCCCTTAACAATAAACAGATCTGGCCGATTCTTAGAGTGGCACTGAGACCATTACCTATAGTTGTAATGACCGTCGCAGCGAAGATGACCGCGTTTGGCCAGTTCCAGTTGTTGAAGGTTTTATTTCCTGTGATGGTAACACCTTGCCCTGCGGCTTCAGACACCACCTAGGATAAAACAGATCAAATGGACTTGTTAAACTCTGTACATGGGTCTAGATTTCTGATTCTTACTCAAGTACTCAAATGATATATTAGATTTCCATTAGTTACTGAATGATATGTCTCAGGATCAATAGCTGAATATTAAGCTGGCACTTTAAGGGGCCTAAGAATGCGCATTTTGGAGCAACTGGGGTTTGTTGTGTCTGAGACCAGACCTTGTACCACATCCTTCCTGTGAGCTGCTGACATTATCAGCAGGTCCCTAATGAGAACAGCGCTGCCAAACAGGCCACTTAGGGACTTGAGCGGACCATCCCTCACCTGAAGGGCTTCTGGCACCATCTCCGAGACCTCAGCACGCAAAGCTATCACAGAGATGCGGCAGAGTGGACCTTAATTTGTCCCTAAACAGCTATTCTGCAGTTGTGTAATCACAGATGAAAGGAGCAGCTGGGGTCTGCTCATGGCAGACATTCAAATACTCCCTCCAGCTTAAGAAAATAAACACATCACTAGTATAACACATCATTAGTATAGTGTAAAAAAATATTAACTGTAATTCTGTGGGAGCACAATCTTCTCGAGTTCAAGAATGTCTTGAGTTGTTCATACTGAATAGGAACTTTAGATGCAAGTTTTAAGATTGTGCCACAAATACCTGGTACATGATCATCTTCTAAAACCTAAAACCTTTAAGAAAGTAATTTTTACAGAACAGCAGCAGTTGCATAGTCCAGAAATTCCAGAAATGCCTCACTAACAGGGTATTTAAAAATAACGGGTTTCTGTGTTAGAAGTCAACCCTTGTGTCGCAATTATTTTGCTTAAAACCACAAACTACAGGCTGAAGTGTAAAGGAACTGTACACTCCCAGCTGTAAGATCTAGAAATTATCAGTTGGTTTAAGGTGAAGGTAGCTTCTTCAGAACACACATGCAGCTTTTAAAAAACTAAAGACTCCCTCCTGAGCGATCTGTGTCTAGACAGCGGGACTAGACAACAGAAACCTTTGGCAAATAAATCATGGCTCCATCTCCTGTCCCTGCAGACCCATCACATAAGTAACTCAGTGATGAGTTATGACATGCTGTCCCTGGCTCCTCCTTTACAGGTCTCTGCTGGTTGAGGAGCCTTTGAGGGCCAGAACTTTCTCCATCTGTTGAAGACATCAGGATGGGACACCAGGCTTTATGAGAGTCACCCTTTGGTGTGTTGAGGGAACATGTTATATGAGATTTTGGTGAATTTGAACTAGGAGAGGGACATCCGTTTAGGGTCTGAGGAGTGTTTTCAAAGAAGGAAAATGGAAAGTTCCATTTTCATGAGTCAAAGGTCTAGAGCCAGCTGGAGGCCAAATGCACATGTGATAGTTTTAAAGTTCTCCAAAAATGGGGAAATGAAATTCTGCATTTAAAAGGCTTTCGCTGCAAACTTCTGCACAAAGTCTGTTTCTGTTAAGAGACTCTTTCTGCCTTTTGCAGAAGTGAAACATATCCAGAAACTAAGAGGGCAACACAGAACAAACTCAACACAGATAAAAAAAAAAAAACGAATTAATTCATCACCGCACGATTTAAGCAGAGTCATACCAAAGCTTACAGAAATGGATGGTAATGGACAGGGCAGAGAAACATGTGGGAGTTTGACCACAAAGTGTGTTTATAAATCAAAACATCCTTAAACTAAACTGGCTGCTCATTCAAATCATTCCAAAGATCAGACTCATAGGACACAATCAGATACTAGTATGACATAGATGTTGTGTATCGGCTGCAGTGAGTAAGTATTCTGCTTAAAAGTCATGGTGATATGGATATCCTTAGTTTAACACACACTTAGAAAACTCTCGAACTAACTGGTGGAATTTATGGTGGAGCACTATTTATGAACGGTCACTATCCATAGAGAACAACATACTGGCAGCTTTTACCTACCTAAAATGAACAACAGAAACAAGAATATGTTGAGCTTTTGTGTTTTGTCTTAAAAAGAATGTGATGTCTACAGCAAAACTGAGCTGTTTAGTGTGTTATTCAAAATGATACACAAGTTTTTATTTATAATGATGGTAAAAAGTGGTTAAACTGATTAAACAGTTTCTTTGGGTAGTATTTCATCTTTCATTGTCCTGTGTCTATGTGTGTGTGTGTGTGTGTGGACCAAAACCATCCTAAAACACATTGGATGGCACGTTAATAACAATTTTACACCATAATCACTTCAAATATACTGAAATTTTCATAAACCACTGGAATTTCGATTTAAATACAGAGTCACTTGAAGCCTTCATTTGTATCCTAAGTTTCTCAAACCATCATATTCCACCCTGTCACAAACACTCCAAACATTAAAAAAATGAAGCAGCAGAAAATATTATTTGGTGACTAAATAAATTCTTGTCCTAATGACACTTAAGGCAGCTAGATTGATGTTAGGATTAACAAACAACGTTTGATACTCATGGACATAGTGTAGACTTTTAATGATTTATACAGTCATTTGAAGCCATTGATGTAGATTCCCTCATGCCATTTGCACTGAATGTAAAGAACTCAGAAGTTGGACCTTTATCAACTGCATATTTGCACTGCACAACTCCTGCAAAAGAGCATGACCAAGACAATGGCCTGTCTCCTCAGACCACAAGTCCTGAAAGGGTCATCAGCAGGTCAACTTTCATTCATCCTGGGTCATAAAGAGTTAGCACTCTACAGGAAAGAATGTTTTGTAAGGAGGGAAAACTAATGTGTGAAAGGTGCAAAGTGCTTGGATGATAGCTGCTAATTATCTAGAGGTCAGAAGCAAAGTGTTTAAATGGGCCAGACTTCAGCACTGAGCAATACAAGAAATATCGTTATCTCCAAAGTAATACATTCTCCATGATCTCCAAGGACCACACCTGATGGGTGGTGTTTATAGAGAAATATCATAAACACCATCCGTACCACGAGTGGACAAAAAAAAGCAAAGGCAGATGAAGTAAACCTGAGAAAAATCATTTCTTAATTAAAAAGGCTTTATGAGGATGAAATAACTCTGTCTTTCTCTTAATTTAATGTTATTACAGTACCTGTCTCGGTAAAGTTAGCTTGATCCAAAGCTATTGTTAACAAAATGTACTCAGTGCTGCAATCTAAACATCTAAACTTATGTTTTCTTTGTAAGACTCATGATGTGTCTCAAAGCATTTGACTCAAAGCGCTTTCTTATATTTGCATTTATTTCCCTCAGTCCAGAGCAACCACTTCACACTCTTCCTAACATCTGCGTAAAATAATCAGTGCTGTCACAAGTAATTTTGGAATTCGAACTCACAGCCACAGCAGGGGCAAGTCTCTAACCACTAAGCCAAAGATTGTTTTCTAACATTAATTTATATGCAATTTAATTATTCTACTGCTGTCCATAACACCACAGGCAAGTTTCGGTCTCTGTATGGATCACGTAAATGCACTTCACTGGATATAATGGAGATCGGGATCTTTGGTGTTTGTCATTGATTTGAAGAAGAATTGCATTCTGTATTGAGACATTAGCTGCTGTTACATCTCCCTGAGTGGCACAACTAAACAGTGTTCCATAATGGCTTGATAATATAGTACAAAAGTAAATATATATATATAAAAATACAAGAGGTGCCCAAATGTCTGAAGAACAAACAATAAAGAATATGCTTCAGCGGTGACAAATTCAAAAACCATGGCCAAATATACTGTACAATACAATAATAACAGTGGAGGAAAGTGGGTCTTCTCCATGTTCCAAAGCCTCAAATACCACAAAACTAGTTGTGCTGTTGCAAACTGGCTAGATTCAATGCATTTATCAAATGCCTTATTAGCTTTCTCCCTGGGCCAGAACCGCCCTCATCCTCAGGCACTCGCACTGACGTTGTTTAAAGCAGCATGGCACAGTGTATCTGCCCACTACTGACGAAACAGCACAGCCTCTGTCCCCAAGACACGTCGGCTTTCCACAGCGTCATGCTGCCATCAGCATGGGCAGTGTGTGGTTTCCTCCATACCCCCTGAAACTACTTTGCGCTTAGCATTACATTAGTGGCCAACCTACAGCTGCCCAACTACTGTTGCACAACCACCAGCCTGTTGGTCTTCTTAACTTACTGTGAAGGAAAATGAATACAGGTCCCAAGATGATTGAAAGTTTTGAATGTTCTCTGCACTTTTAGAGAAGGATGTCCAAAGGATTTAGTCTAGCTCTGTATCATCAGAACAAAAACTAGGGCCTCAGTCACTGTTTGGTCTTTGAAAGGTCACGGTGAAGCCAATGCTAAAGCTAACACATTCGTTCCTTATCTGCTCCATGCCAATCAGTTCTCATTCTTTCAAGGCTGGCGGCACTAAAAAGGCGCCGCTGAGCGGGACAAAACAACAAAGACGTTTTCAGAAGTTTATGAGATGGAAAAAACTACAAATGCTTCTGAAATCCCACAAAAGATGAACACAAGTGTACAATAATACTGGAGAACGGTAGCTTTGAAGAGGAAGCAAAATGTGATTTATATTTCTTTCCTGGAAAGTCAAGGCCTGATCTTCCCCTGTATTTGAAATATACAGGCAAACTTGCATCAGGAAAAGTGAAAGTTCACTTGTAGAGGCAGTTCACAGCCCAGTGCAGTGCTGATAAACAGCATGTGGCAAAACCACAATGACAAACTCCAACTGTTATCAGCCAGCTGACTCTGTGGCTGAGGGATCTACACTGTGTGTAGTTTTCCATTCCTCTGCATGGAGAGAGCATAAGGTGTCTAGGAACTTGAAACAGCTGCTCAGAGGGGCAGATTGAATTGCTGTAGCCTCGAACAATAGGGCCATTTTTAACAGTTTCATTATATGCCAACAGATTTCAGCAGCAGCCGAAGGAGTGGTAGAACACTAACCTGCCAGAAACTTTCAAAAATGTAAAGAAAAACAATAGACTTGACACTGCCAATCACATGACGATATAAGGGCCCAGTTAAGAAACACTGGTTTTAACATTAATGTGAACAAAGTTGTAATTCCTACAGTCATGTGTACACTAACATGTCTCTCTCTTTTACACACACACACTCA
>JBBPDH010000001.1:38842705-38857013 GCA_037974565.1 Clupeocharax schoutedeni | reverse complement strand
GACCTGAACTGTTTGAAATTCAATTAAATAAAGCTTGAAACATTGGGGTGTTCTAAAACTTTTGACCGGTAGTGTACATCTTGTATCGCCACCAAAAGACCAATGGTACAAGCATTTTTTTGGTTTCTTGCTCTCAGTTAATGTCATTTGTTTATTTCCTGTGTTATTTGTTTATTTGTGTGCCACATATTTAATAATCAATGTCCTTTGTGACATTTTCCCACAGTACCAGGTCCAGTATGGATCTCCCTTCACTAAAAGCATAAAATATTTCAGCAAGTTGTACTAAATGACATTACCACCCTGAGTGAAATAATTATAGTGCCATTGTTTTCTCGTTTACGCCTTTTGGAACTGCATTCCCCGGGGGAGGAAGCCGTGTACTCTCAATCAGTGTAATCATTTTCATTCAGTCACCCTTTGTTTGCTTAGGCCATTTTTGTTTGCAAAAAAATAAAGCCCAGTTATTTTTATTGCTTGTATAGTACAGATTGTTCATGAAATTAAAAGTGCTCAGGTTTGTTGTGTCAAACTTAAAAGTTTGTTTACATGCATGTAATAAATTGTGTCTTTGTTATCACAGAGAGAGAGACCCACGTTTTATTGAAAACAAAAGCTTGTGCATTTAGGTTTATTCATAATATAGTTTATTATAATTAAACCATTTTGTTACTGGTCAACTCTATTCACCAATTATTTGCATTCCTGGGCTGACAACTGGACCATTTTAATCCAGGAAATGTCCTCTCACCCAGTCACTGCCATGTAAAATGTACGACACGCTGTGTAAGACATTGCGGTGGGGCTGAAGTGGGGCTGAGATAGGCCTGGCTTTGTTCCTTGGCGCTACCATTGTGGGATGAGGTTTCACTAAAGGCTTTCCCATGGAAATCTATACTGAGGAACTCTCACATTTTGAGGAAGAGCACTGAGCCCCATTCACACTCTAGAGCACAGTAATCTATACCAGCTCAAATGGTAGATTCTTTGAAAAGAGAGAAAGAAAGATGTACTGGGAAAGAAGAGGAGCCAGAGAGTGTCCAGAGCAATTTCCTCCGGGATAAATAAAGTTTTCTGATTCTGATTCTGATTCTGAGAAGAGTAAGTGTAATGAATAAGTGAATGAGTGAATGAGTGAGTAAGTGAATAAGTGCACTTTGCTTTTGATTTTCAAAGATGCTCTTTGCCACCACTGCCTTTGTATATACATATATTAATGACTTTGACAAGGATCAAATCACATTAAATGCACAAAAGTATTGGGACGACTGATCATTACACAACATGGACATTGTAATCAAATCACCCAATGGTGTTGGATGGTGTTGAGGTCAGGGCTCTGTGTAGGTCAGTCAAGTTCTTCCACACTGAACACATGCTTTAATGTCTTTAATGCTTTGTGCACTGGACACAGTCATGCAAAAGGCCCTTCAACAAACTGTGTCCACAAAGTTTGTTAAGCTTTTCAGTGCATGTGGGGAGTGAAGGTCGAAGGATTTTCAATGCATGTGCTCTGGATGATATTATGCTGGGAAACCTTGGATCCTGTCATTCATGTGGCTGTTGCTTTGAAACATACCTAAACCTACCTAAACATTGTTGCAGACCAGGTGCACCCCTTCATGGCAACAGTATTCACTAATGGCATTGGCCTATTTCAGCAGAAAAGATGGATGCACACAGTCACACTGCAAATATTGTTCAGGAATAGTTTGAGGAATATGACAAAGAGTTGACTTATCCTCCAAACTTCTGATCCAAATCTGATCAAGCATCTGTGAGATGTATCGGATAAACTATCCGAGGCCCCACCTCAAACTTACAGGACTTAAAGTGTCTGCTGCTAATGTCTTGGTGCAGATACCACAAGCATAATCCCGAGGTCTTGTGGAGTCCGTGCTTTGATGGGTCAGACGTGTTTTTGCAATTCAAGGGGACCTCCACAATAATAGCCTAGTTTGCAGGTTTGCATGTGCACTCTACATTACGTTCTCGGATTGGCTACTTTCAAACCCCCCATTTTTAAGTTCAGTATATTTTACCATTTCAAGACGCACTTTCTATATTTATATCTATTTTATATAGAAATGTAGCTAGTTTAAGTTCGTATTTGTTACAAAAATTAGTAAATTATATTTTTTGTGATAATTTAGCTTTAAAATGCTATATAAATGCTATATATATATATTTATTTATTGCCACAAAAAAGCGGAGGAGGATATTTGCTGTTTCCGTGTTACTGTGGGGATTTCCCGTACCATCAGTTCGGTTCTCAGCAAAAAATCTTCGTTAGACTGAATCTGTGATTGTTGATCCATATGAACCTGAGGGGTTACTTATATTTTAATTTTAATACTTATATTTATATTTAATTGGCCAGCATTATTCCAGGAAATCTCTGTTCTTGTAGAGTTTAGATGCAACTAATTGAACACACCAGGTTCCAATACCCAGATGCTTCTTAAGACCTTGGATAACTGAAGCAGGTGTAGGGCTGGAAGCACATCCGTCACTGCAGTGTTCCTGCATGATTCGGCCTGACCACCACTGCTGATGTGTGAAAACTGTGACCATGGCTTCATGTTCCATGTAACTGATGTGAAAAGGGAGGCAGCTGCAAAAGTGTACAAACAATCCAGATTATTATAATGAAACTGAAATGCTAACATCTAAAGAATGTTGTATGGGTTGATTTCTGTGATATAAACATACATAAATATAAACGAAACACTTCTAGATGGTGCAATTTGCAGCTGTATTTTATTTACGGTGACATTTTAGAGATCAGCAGGAAAGTTCAGACTAATCGAGCGCTTGAGTCTAATATTACTTGTACCTGTGAGATTATGACTTTACAGGAAAAACATTCTAAATTTTAGATTTTGTAGAAGTGTTTATTTTATTCTATTATTTTATTACATTTTATACCATTCATTTCAGTCCATTCATCAGGAAATGTTCACACAATAAAACAAAATGGTTTGGCAATTAATTAATTAAATAAATCAAATGACACAAAGTGTCATGTTCGGGGATGCTAGACCCCCTTGGACGTGTGCTTCCTCGGAGCACAGACGAGACATCAGACCAAAAATCCATGCTGATGTTTCTTTATTAAAACAAAACAGAAAAGAAACTGGCACATGGGCCACCAGGAACTAGGCTCAAAACGAGAAACAGGATGCAGGATACACAGCGTGCAAGCTCTAAATGAGACGATGGACAGATGACTAAAGTGAACACAAACAGGACTTAAATAGGACTGGCAATCAAGGGTGAAACAGACACAGATGGAAATCATAAGCACGTGATACATGAACAGAAAACAGGTACAACCAAGGCACAGACCACAGAACCAAACAAACAGAGATGTTAAAATAAAAGACTTACAACATGAACAGAGACAGAATGAAAAAACAAAAAAGCAGTGGCCCTCACCAGCCCCCCCCCCCTCAAAAACGGGCCCAACAGAATTCCATGGTGGTTCCTCGGCCGGGAGGGTACTCTCGCCATCTGGCAGGCACTCCCCTCCGAGGTGCTAACTGCGCCCCTCACCGTCAGGCAGGCAGCCCCCTCTGAGGTGCCGGTCTGGGCACTCACCGCGCCCCTTACCGCCAGGCAGGCAGGCAGCCCCCTCCGAGGCGCTGGTCTGGGCTCTCCCCCGGCTCGGTCAAGCCCCCTGGCTCTAAGCTAACACCCTCCGGCCCCCACCCACCCACCGCTAGCGCTATACACCCCCCCAAAAAATACATGAGTATTTTTTCCAGTTCTAAGGGCCTATCTAGCAGCTCAGCCTGCTTAACCCCTACCGCTAACCCTGCCAGAAACTCCACTAACCAGGCTAACTCTGGCGTTAAGGGACAGAATGGGCTTCTGCTATAGCGAGTGACTTGCCTGGATCTGGCAGGGGTCTAAGCAGTCCTACTATCTGGCCCTCACCTATACCTAGGGGACCTATGAGGTCCTGCTGTTCCCCTCTATCCACGTTCACTACAGCTAGGCTAACTGCTAATGCTCAACTGCTATCTGGGCTGGGCCTACTCACTGGGGCTTTGTGCCAGGGGGCTGGTGTAGGTCGCTGCTCCAAAGATGGCAGCGGGTCTAGTTCAGGGCTTGGGTGGAGACGGGGTGCCTGTTCGGGACGTGGTCCGTTCTCCTTTACCGCGCTATCTCCGTTCTCTGGTGGCGCGAGGGAAGCGGCCTGCTCTGGCAGCTCTGGGAACACCGCCACTTCAAACGGCCTCAGGGTCGTCGTGTGTACTCGCAGCTCAGGAACCTCCGCTTCCTCCAGCAGTTCTGGAAACGCTCCGCCCCCGGACGGTCTTGGAATCGCAGTCCCCAGGGATGTTTCGGGGGAAGATCTTGTCCTCTGACCGCATGGAGAGAAACCTCCCAGGCAGTCTCCATGGATGACACTCCCAGCCCATCAGGTACCCCTCGTCCTCTAACTCTAACGGAAGGGTCTCCCATGGCAACTCCCAGGGGCGCAGGTTACTCCGGAATAGAGAGTCCTTGTTGTCAGAACTCTCTGTGGGTTTCTCCGGCTCCTCCCCCTGGGAATCCTCGATTGGAAGGCTGGCCAAAAGCCAATGAGGTCGAAGGTCTCCCACTCATCATCCGACTCTCCCTTTTCCTCCACATAGGCGGCTCTTTTGTGTTGATCTGTCCATCTGTCACGTTTGGGGGTGGGGCTAGACCCCCTCGGAAGTGAGCTTCCTCGGAGCACAGAAGAGACATCAGACCAGAGATGCTGACATGTCTTTATTAACGAAAACAAAACAGAACAGAAACTGGCAGGTGGGTCACCAGGAACTAGGCTCAAAACGAGAAACAGGATGCAGGATACACAGCGTGCAACATGAGGTGCTCTAAATGAGACGATGGACAAATGACTAAAGTGAATGCCAACAGGACTTAAATAGGACTGGCAATCAAGGGTGAAACAGAAACAGATGGAAATCATAAGCATGTGATACATGAACCAAACCGTGACACAAAGTAACACCATTTCACAGTTTTGAGTTCAGCCAAAGTGATTCTAATGACACACAGGTTGTGCATGAACCCTGAGTTAATGATCAAAATCAGAAGATTAAAAAAACAAATAAACAAGGGACCTAATAACTCCTCTTGAATCCTAGATTCTTTCACTTGTGGCACGGAAATGGACTGAAGTCTGCCAAGCTTTCAGAGGTACCAAGAAGAAAGCAGACTTCCCGAGCAAGGATACACTGGCTTCTGTGTGGATGTCTTTTTTAAGTTGTAACGTGTGACTCAGATCTGCAGTGCAGTCTCTCCACCCTCTGTAATCATTGATGGTATGGTTCTGTGAACAGAAGATGAAAGTTATTTGCATGGTTGATGTGGTTGAATTTGAATAACGCATACTTGTGTGGAAAGTCCGTTGTAATATTTATCACTGTGAGTGTTTATTACTGGCAACTCCCTTAAGATAGAGGTGCTGGTGGGCCAGTTTCCAGAACAGTGCAGTGGTTCCCCTCCTCAAATTCAGCCACTAAACCTGAGAATTACCCAGTAAGTTGAACCAGGTGTGTTTGTGCAGGCAAATCACTATGCTCTGCTGGACATTGGGACTTCAAGGAGAGGGAATACAGGTGAACGGGGTCATTTTTGAAACTTTTTTGGAATGTCAGTATTTGTCTTTCATTTTATACATTTTAGACATGCAAATCAGACAAAACCACCTCTGTACCTTAGCATGTTGTTCAAAATGGGCCAAGCTTTTATTAAAATTGGTTAGGTTGAGTAAAGACAGAAGTATATTTCAGTTGAGTTCTGCTGAGTTCTGCTGATTTCTTTACTTACAGTTTTAGAAAAGACTTAATGGATGCAATTTATCCAAGTCTAAGGAGTTGGTTGTCTAAAATTCTATTTGTGTTGCCAAGAGGTTCCTGCTTCAATCAGATGGTGATAAAAGTGACCACTAAGCCTGTAAACACTTTTAGGCCCAGGTTCCTCCATCTTCAGATCTTTGCATCTCTTATTTACACCCTCAAATGAAGGTACTGAGAAACAAGGAAAAATAAAAGCAATCACAAACTTAAGGATAGGAGACCCTGAGGTTTTATGAGCTATAAAGCACTAGCAGCCTAAAGCAATTCAAGTCATTCATCCATCCATCCATTCATCCAGTCATCTCTTTTTTGGGCTTTTCTTTATGTGAATGGACCAAAAGGAACGGTCAAAATTGCATCAACAATTCACTGTTTTATCACTGCAAATTGGGCCTTGTATGTATGTGCATTTATATTACCCAAACTTACCCATAAAACAAAATTTATGTCACTATTTCTCTATGATACATATGTTACATTATGTATATCTTGTCTGTTTAGTAAGTCATTTACATACTTGCCAAGACAAGTTCATTGAGTTACTTTAGGAACCAAACCTTTTTGAAAAAGTTCTCAAAATATAAAAGAATTCCACCAATTTACAAAAAACTTTCAGCATGATTCAGTTGCTGAGATAAACAAAGCCCTTTGCTTGTCGAGTGTTTTGACCTGAAATGGTGTGCCCTAAAGAAACTTTAAAAGATTCTTGTAAAGAAGTGACTCAAGATTTATTTACAGTGCTAGTGACACAAATCAGTGGTGGTCTACAATGCAAATATATCCCTATTATTTACTCTCCAAAACCAGCAGAACCTGCATGTGTCTGCTAAAATGTTATATGTACAGGGGGTCCTTGGGTTACAACAGTCTCGATATACGACGTTTAGAGTTTCTCTTACTCCCACTCATACTCGACTTACACTGCTAGCGTCGTACTTACAGACTTTTGGGCGAACTAGTTTGTGGTGGAAGAATACGCAGTAATGCGGCATGTGAGTGAGCGAGTTTTCTTTTTTCTGTAGCTTATTTGTGCTTTTATGATTTCACAAATGTGTTAGATTAGGTAACTGTCACAGGAACAAAACTGTGTACATTCTCTCAGTACTATTTTGATTTTAAACAAAAAACTGCGTCAGGGCAACATTCTTATCTCTAAACTATTGCAATGTCTTGAATGACATTGGGTAAATAATTTGTGATTGTCTGTGAGGGGACTACCACTGTACATCCTAATCGCTAAAGTATGCAGAAATTCAGTTAAAGGGAATTCCTCTTTAAGTCAGGTAGTCTTTAAGCATTAGGATGTTCTGCAGCATGACCCCAGGTGTGGTCTGTGCTGGTCCTGTTGACAGCTACTGTGAGCTGGGAGTTGCTATGTAAGACAAATTCTTTGTGTGAACATATTTCCCCAATAAACCCTTCTCCTGTTCCCTCCTGTACACAGAGATCCAATATAGCACCAGGAAAGCCAGGATTAAGAGGAGTTGAGAAAGCTAAGGCTGTTTTCTCTGCTGGTCACGCAGGATTCTGTCCTAAATGTGGGTACTGTGAGCTATAAGAGAAACATGGAATGTTCTTACACCCCATTTTCACTGCACGTTTCTGCTGGCTGCACCCCAGTCTTTGTCCCAGCACTATTCCTGTCGGCCCTTTGTTGTATTTGTTGGGATTAACAGTTCCTGATAGAAAAGTCGCACAATGGGGCCAATTACTGCCATAGCGGAAAGAGGGCCTGTTGGCTTTGAATGAAGGCAGATGCACGTTCAAATGAAAAACAAACTGTCCAGTGCTGAGCTTCTTGCATAAGAGCTTTAGGAACCTTTCATGTGGAAAAACCCTTCCGATATGTCAGTTTAACTGCCAATTACAAATCACAGATTTGTCCGCTTAATCAGCAAGTACACTATGAAGAAATTTAATGAGGCCTCATATGGGTGGTTTAACGCAAACTGTCATACTGCGCCTGTACTGCATGAACAGATGACTCAAGGCATGCTATAAACATTTATGGTGCCCTCAGTAAAGTAATTTGAAATCATAAAAGATGGGAAATAAAATGAAAACCATGGATACATCGTGAACAAACGATGTATTGAACTCGAATTCATTCAACGATGTATTGAACTCGTGTACATGATTTCCACCTAAATAAAATCACAACAGCATGCTTTTGTCTTTTGGTTCATTTGCTGACATGCATAATTGAGTTCAGGTCATATATTTATACAATATTTTATTCAAAAACATTTAAATCAAGAATGTTTAAGACAGCTCTTTTTCAGTGTACGCTAATCCTGAGGTTTTTATACATGGTCATGCGTTTTGTATTATTTTATTTTGGATTTTATGTTTGCCTGGAATAATATCTGCTGGCAAACACATTGCTCTGGTAACTTTCCCTCCAGTGTGGCCTGAATCCTATGTGAGAATGACAGTAATGCTGTTGCAGGTTTTCTCACACACTGAGTTCACTGACACTGGGTTCAGTAGTGCCAGCTGTGTGTGTTGTGTGTAGTGACGCTTAAGCACTCTTGCATCAACCGTCCTGTCACGCGTGATATTAGTGTCACATGAGGGTCAGAAATAGTCAAAACAGATGATGGTCAGTTCTCCACTAATCAGAAGGTTCTTATTACCTACAAAAACAAGTTTTCCCCAATCATAGGCCTGCATATCAGCCCAGCCTCAGCATGTTTACAACAATCACGCATGTATTTTCCCTTTAATCTCTTAAATTGCCAGGCTTATTGGGTTTTCAGAATCAGGAACTTTAATGATCCCAGTGGAAACTGCTTACGCTACCACTACACAGATACACAGAGACATAAGACAAGAACAATACAAAAATGTAGTTTAAGTCAAAATAAAACTCTCCAACGATACTGTAAAACTGCTAAATGCACACAAAATGCTGTAGTCAGCAAGAGAGGTGGATACGAATACTATTGATACATATATAAAATTATTGCTAAAGTATTTTACTAGTTAACACAAATATTGGTTTGGAGCTGCACTTTACAACAAGTATGTTATAATAGGCATTAGTGACATAAGTAGTGATATTGCACATGGTAATACTATTGCACAGACACAATTGCACATAGTAATAAGATATTGCACATAATGATAATGATTTTTTAAGCGCACCAGAAATTGCACATCTGAGTAGTAGCATGTTTTTGCTCAGTTTATGCTGTGGGTATGTGGATAAGAAGGACTTGTAAAATCTGATGGTTATGGTTTTCTGTGCCGTTTTTTATTTTGTTCTTTTAGTCTGCCGAGTCTGTGGCCGGTCGACGGCAACACTGTGGAGTGAGTGATCAGCATCGTCCATGATGGACTGAAGTCTTTGTTTCTAAGTAAATTAATTCCTAAACCACCACTGAGCCAATTTCCTGATCAATGCTTATTATTGTTATTCATTAAGTTTGATAAAGATGGAATCTTTAGGCCAATATGAACTTCGTTACTACAGTGCAATCAGGCCAAGTTTTTCTTAAAAGTGAGAAAATAAACTGCTGTCCCCTTTTCACGCTGGGCATAAAACTTCATACTGCTCCAAGTGTAATGCTGTGCAATAAAATGATGCAGGGCACAAATGGTTAAAAATGAGCCAATAGAAGTCAAAGCCTTGGGGCATTTCTTGCTTGTAGAGACCGATCGTGCGCTGGTCTAAACATACTCAAATTCTTTGAAGACGTTTTCTGTGAGTATGGTTTATGCAGGCCGTGTATGAAGTAAAAGTGCATAGTGCAGGCCTGGGCATTTCTAAGGAAAAGGCTCAATTCTGTAGGAACATTTGCCTGATAAATACATGCATTCCATGTTTTTTCTCATTGCTTTGCTCCCAGACTTGATGGAAACTACTTGAAATAGATTTAGCGCAACTACAATACAATGGAATAGATCAGTGCAATACACGGGAATGTACAGTGCAACGAGATAAGGTTTACAGCTCTATAGACGCTTATCTATTGTAACTATACATATAAAATTTATAAAACAAGTGACAAATAAACTGTGATATCAAGTGGAGGCCAGTACTTGGGCAGTTAATGTGTTAACCATTATTTTGGAGACAGATGAAATGACTAGGAACTAGCAGCATGGTTATGATAAATAAATAAATAAATAAATATATATATATATAGAACTAAAAGTATAGAAATACAGCAGAACAATATCAAGAGTAAGTAACTGCAGACTTTAGCATTGATCAGATTCCAACTGCAGGACCATATATTATTTGAGTGGTAAACCATTGATGACTTAGTGGTGTGTAAGGCCCTGGAGGTTACAGACATAATAGTGCAGCTACAGTCACTGCCAAAAATGTTCACAAAAGAGTGCCTCTGTTATCAGAAACAGGGCTAGAGGATGACTAGTGCACGCTGTGTATCAACTGATGGACTACAGGCCCTTAGTGTGGCTGTGGAGTCTATTAGGATAGGCCTCATCTGGTCATATTAGTCTTCTGAGTTGTAGTCTCTGTAATAATTGCATCCTTTTGTAAACATGTGACATCTTCGGAAGGAGTTATAACTACCATATTTGGAACATATACATTTATGGGGTCTGTTATGAATAAGATTTTGCTAATCATGCTCATGAGATGCATAAGAAAGGTCTTTGTTGGTGGCTGAGAAAACACAGTGACTGGCAATCCTCTGCTGCTGCTAATCCTTGATATTCATAAAATATAACTTTGTTTGAAGTGCTTGACATGCTAGAACATGATAACACCTCTTAGAATGCATACACTACTTTTAATGCTATATGTCTGTGGACTGTCTGGGGCTCTCAGAGGTGAAGCACTCATGAGTTTCCCCATGTTCAATTGTAATGTTTTTTTAAGTGAGTCCATACCACTTAGTCCTTTTTATTTCACATTTGCTTTCTTTGAAAATGTATGTATGAAACGGCTTTTTCAAAGACTAAATGCCATGCTTCTCAAAACCCCTGCTTTTAAAGAATGGTCCAGTAATAAGATCTGCACACAAAGAAGTGGCTGCACACAAATACAATTTTTTACATAATCACAACATTTATCTTTAATCTTACTACTTTTGGTGACAACTGAATTGATACCACACATTTATTTGAAACCATGCAACTGATGCGGTTTACCTAAAACTTTTTTTAGTGTTGAAAAGTGAATTTACAGTATTGAATTTATGTCGTCCATACAGCTAGGAAATGTTTGGTATTAAAAAGATTCTAAAAGTGTATATGATATATGAAGTTTACCGTCATTTGCCATCTAAAATGTATTAAAATAAGATTTTCGATAGACTGATAAAATACAGCCTTTTCTTATCTCACAAAATGCCTGTTTCTTGATTGTGTGTGCACAATGTTTAGGTGCAAATGTAATGCATATTTCTCGTTTCACAGAATGTTACAAATGCATGTTACAGCCTATAGGCTACCAGCATAAATGTGCGACTTTACTGTAAGCTATGGCAGTATTTCAAGCAGGGAACGGAACAGTTTCTGGTTCAAAGCCCACTATATGTTGAATCCTACATGAGGGTGTTTGATCATGACTTGTCTGCCAGTGTTTATTGACTTTAGGTGACCTGCTACAGCCAGACGGAAAACATGCTGGAATGTCAGAGTGATGTCATTTTAACCTTGAAAAGGTGGGTTTGGGGTTTGTTTTGAAAATACCAAATAGCAGTTAAGAGAAACTGTAAATCCCAGGCTACCTAAATCAAGAACCAGAAACTGAGGACCATTTCAGTCATTTGCAAAAATCATTAGGATTGGTCTTGTGTTGAAATACGGAAATCAGGTATTTCACTGAGCTGTCAAGACATTCCAGAGACCAGATTGTACATGCATATTTGCAAAGCTGACTCTATGCCAGTAGCTTCCAAGATGGCACTGCTGATGTGAACAAAGCACAAAACTTTCTTTCCTTTTTGACTGACCAGCAAACCTGACTGTAAGCCATGCCAAACACTCCATTTTGGAGCAGGGAGCAGTGCATGAGTAACGGGAGAACATGGGAAAGAACAGGAGAATACTTGTTTAACCTCTCATTTGATTATAACACACAAGCACACACACACACACACACAATGTTGCCTAGAGGCTTGGAAGCCAAGTCTTATGACACAAGAACACTAATGGGTTGAACAGACAGGCTTTTTTTCCTTAAAGGTTTTATTGGCGAAATGCTGCACAGCAGACCGCATCTGACTGTTTAATCATTAATAAGGTAATAGCCTCACTTTCTGTCCAAGGCAGCCAACCAAATCCAAGGTGACTGTGACTTCTTGGTCAGTTGAGTATGCTATTGTGGGTCATTCTCTCTGTATGATTATTTGGAAGGTATGTTGAGCAAAATCACTGATTATTTTCAAACAATTTGTAATCAAATTCATTAAAAAAACACCAAACATTAAATTTTGGGCCCTGTGGGACATTTCAACATGGCTACAAATAGCCAAACGTGTCCAGCTCAGCGGTCCAGCTGTGCTGAGTCATTAGTACAGTTTGAACCTCAATCAGAGCATTTAATGAGTACATTCAGAATAGAGTCCCTGTGTGAGTATTTATGTAAAGCTGTTGTTGAGCCTGTAGTACAGAACATTTCTCACCATAACTTGTGTTTCATAATCCTGGCTCATATGCAGCCTTGGACTTGAGTGATACAGATATGAAATAAAATCACTGTTCAGACTGGATTTGTGTTGCCAGGTAAGCTCCTGCAATGTAATTTTAAAGGATTTGTCAGGTAGATTCATACAGGATAAAGTGTGTAAATTCCCACATATAGGCCAGATTAGTAGCACAGCCAAAGTAGAAAGCACTGTTATATGGCTTAATGAGGTTTATTATAATCCGACATTAACATGAGGTCAGTTTGAGCAAAACAACTTTTTCTGGACAGAGCTAAACAAAGTACAGTAGGTCATTTGGTCTTCAATTTGTCCTACAATTACTTATTAGAATTGATGGACAATCGACCAGTTATACTGTCATGTTAAATCCAGCTAATGCAGCTTGAATGGGCTGAAGAGGTTGACTCCTTAAATGCAGTGGATCTAGCAGTGGGCACAGACCTCCGTTCTTCATTTTTACACCTCCAGAAAATGTTGTTTGCATGACCCCAAAGAAGAACCATGCTTGGTTTTCCAAAGAAGTTTTCTGCTCATGGCTCATAAGAGAACCAAAGTGTGAAAAAAACTTTTCATAGTTTTTCAAAGAACTAATATAAAGGTTCCTGCAAGAACACTTCAACCAATAATAACCTTGCTGGGAGAAGAGTAATAAGCATTATGGCAGACGGTCAGTGCGATGATCTTCCTCTTCTTCAGTGCCTTTCACACATTATTCATCCGCTACACTGCACTCAAACAGGTTGGAGAAAAATAGAGCTGTTCTCATTATGAGATTTATGAGGTTATGAGATCATTTATATTCATATAAAGTGCTGTACATAACATTTTGTAAGAGGTAGACGTTGTCATGACACATAACAAAAGAGTGTAGCACCAGTATTTTCATTTTTATGTTCTCTTTGTAAAATATACAGATGACTATTTTCTCCACAATAATTCAGATTCTCTATAAGTGGCATTAATAGCATTCAAGTAGTGTTTTTTCAGAAAATTCACATGAGCGGAAATGCATGTGTGTTTGCAGACACAGCCAGAGCTAATTAATGATATTTCGAATTTGTTCAATTACTCCATATTAATGCAAATTAATGTGTTAATATGGTCAAATTACTTAGCATTGTCTAGTCTTTAGACAGAGGTCCTACACAGAAAAACAGATCAAATCTTCATCAACAGGAATTTTCAGACTACTGAGTACTGATTAGTTAGTGTACTAAGCAGCTGATTGGTTGTTCATACTTACTACTGTTGTGAATGTACATAAGTCACTGAAAGTCCTACTTTAGCTGGAAGGTGTTTTAAGATATGATAGCAGTGTTTTTTATGTATATTTTATGCTTTTTATGCTGTCTTGAGCAAATGAGCGAGTGCATCTGCCTGCACAAAAGTCATTAATCATTTACACAGCAGTTACAGTTTTGCACGAAATTCCACCTCTGTATTTAACCCATTCACCAAGTGAAGCAGTGGACAGCCAGGAACACAGCGCCCAGGGAGCAGTGTGTGGGGACGGTACTTTGCTCACGGTACCTTGGGAAGACACCTCTGGGGTACTGTCACGGCTGGCACATTGAGGTCGTGCCAGGTTAGGTTTATTTCCTGTTCTCAGGTTTTGTTTTCCTTCTGTTTCTTTCGTTGTTTTAATACCAGCGACCGCTGAGGACTCTTAGTTGTAGTTTTACATGTGTTCTGTTCTGTTATGTCTGGTCTTGTGTATTCTCTGTTCCCCTTTAGGTTCCCCTGCCTTTCCCGGACCCTTCTCCTGGTTCCTGTGTCTGACCCATCTCCCTCCTGTATGTTCCTGGTCCTCCTTGCACTTCCCTG
>JBBPDH010000001.1:38813162-38830662 GCA_037974565.1 Clupeocharax schoutedeni | reverse complement strand
CCACATACAATGACACACAAAAGACTGGAATCAATTGTCTTTTTGATATCAGCTTAATAGCTTATACAGTGCAGACTGGACCATAAATGGGGCAGCAGAAGGTATTTTAAAGAATATTTGGGGATTCTGGGAACAAGAATGTAGATAACAATCTGTGCTTTATAATCTAGTTAAAATCTTAACTTGTAGTAACCTCTGAATTTCAGGTGTGTAACTTAGCTGGTGGTAACTTGGTTAAAAGCAGATGCTGATTTGAGTCTAGCTTGAGTCTAAGAACATATGTGGACTACCTGTGCACTGATGTACGTCTCTCTGGATAAAAGCGTCTGCTAAATACTGTGAGTGTAAATGTAATAATATGATGTCAAGCGTTTTGTCATCACTCCTCAGTGTTATACAACTCCACAGCTATGTTCATCATTCTGTGCATTTTTACAAAATCTTCGAATGATGCAAAATTGCAGAATTCTAGCTATTTATTAAAACATATTCACACGTACATATTCACATTTATTAATTTATTTAGGTTTTAACTGAAATTTCACCTGGTAGTTGGTCTTATTAGCGATAAAGTTGGAGAAATTTCTCTCGCTGGCCAGCATGTACTTGCCCACTCTGTTAAGGACCACCATGTTAAGGGGGATTCCAAAAAGGGCGAAGACCACACAGAAAATCTGACCTGGTGTGGTACTGGGGCTCATATTTCCATAGCCTGTTGAAAACAAAACAGTTTCGCTGAGACTTACAGTCCAGTATTCAGGGACTCCCATGTACAGAATAGTGACTGTAAACTGAGACTGTTCCATTCTCTCCTACCTATGGTTGTGACCACAGTGGCAGCAAAAACTGCAGAGCTGGTGAACTTCCAGAAGCCTCCAGATGTGTGGTTCCCTTTCAGACTTAGTCCATTCTTGGTAGAGGCCTGAATCAGCTTGAACAGTAATGAGCAACAGGGCCTTCAGCATAATTATTACATAACATTACTTCTGTGAGAAAAACACTGCTGCTTTCCTAAATGCCTCTTGGTTTTAATGTATGGAATAAGGTAGAACTACAAGGCACTCCACAAAGCAGGATGGGGCCCCCTTTTGAGATTTTGTTCCTTCCAAGGTCTCTTCCTCCAGTTTTAGGGAGGTTTTCTCCCCTCTGTCACCCTTGGCTTGCTCACTAGGGGTCAGACCTGGATTCTGAAATTCAGCTTTGTGACAACATTGGCTGTAAAAAGCTCTGTAAAAATAAAATGTAATTCTACTAAAATTAGCTACTCACATATCTTGAGTCACAATGGTCCTAAGAGCTGTTTAGTGAATAGAGCGTTATTTCTATTGGACTGCTGTCATTTTTACTGAATAAATGAAGCATTGCTTTCTAAAAAGAATTTACAAAAATATTTTTTAAATACTCAAATAAAACCAGAGGAATTTACTTTTTTTTTTTTTGTAAATCTGGCTTGGTGAAACACCCGTGCAGTAAACAAAGATTTTATTATCGTTTTTTTAATGATGTTGGAGGAAGGATCTAGTGCCCTATTTGCATTGCAAATACATTAGACCATTGCTGTCATTTTTCACATAGCAGTACAGCATTTGGGCTTGAACTCCAGGGCAGCAACCACAGAACTGACCGCAAAACACTCATTTGTAATCGTTCACCTGGGTTTCAGACACCTAGCTTCCCAGTTTCCAATCTTTCACCTCCATTGCATAAGTCACAGAAGATCTCAAAGCCTGGATGTGCTAACACTGATGTTTCATAATGTAAGTGTTTACATGCATTATATAATGCCTTCTGGAATGACCATCATATCTCACAGCTACACATTATGTCAATACACCCCTTCAGCCTTTGCCCCATTGCAGTGTTACCCAAGTGTAGTTTGTATAGCCCAATAATGTATAACATTCCAGGGCCAAGGAGAAGTGATCTCTTGCTCTGATCTCTTGAATTGTAAAACCAACAGAAGAAATGTAAAGATACGAATGAAAGCAGAATTAACTCTAAAAGCCAGAAATTACTTTTTTTGCACCAAAGGCCGTTTTTGCTGCTTGACTGAAAGGCTTAATCAATTCACAGATATCTTTTTCTCACCTCTGCCAGTTCCTCCAAGCCTTCCTGGCTCAGACATGGATACACCTGTAAAAGGGTATTCCTCCTTTCCTTTAAATAAACAATCTGGTTCTGCACTTGTTCTCCTTCCAGCTTCCAGAAGATCACCCCTCCGATCAGGACATATGATAAGTATACTGTTCCGAGCAGCAGGATGGAGAGGAGTCGGACTGCAGTCAGGCGTGTGAAGAACTTTCTACACTTTATGGAGATCATCTTGGTCCCAGAGTTTTTTTTCCCACAGGTTTAACAATTTGTCCCAGAGTTGTTTTCCCCAGGTTTAACAATTTGTGGCAATCACAGCGTGCGAAGGTGTTGGGTGTGGGTTTACTCATGTTTGTGTGACAGGCAAATCAAGCTGCGCACGCAGTGCTCCCTATTCTGAGTCCTTTAAGGCCTGCTATGCAAATTGAGGGTGACTGCGATTTCCAGGGCCACATTTAAAGAGAGAAAGTGCCCAGTGGTTAAAATATTTAAGCTCTTTCACTATTCAGTGCACTGTGGGAATGGGTGACAATGGTATATTTGGTTATCAAACCATGTAATAGCAACATGTAAATGACTTAATCCAGGAGCATCTGCATCCAGAAACATCTGTGTAAACACCACCTGTGCAATATTCCAGGTTAATGAGCATTTCCCAGTCTCATGGAACATACATGAATGAAGCTTAATAATAGACGATAATTTAAGGAAACATTCTTTATTTCAGCTTTAATGCCGCTTTCCCGGCAGACTGTCTACCTAGGACAGAAACGTGGCTGGGTCACCTGCACTTTACGGGACCAAGTAATCATTCTGACATATTTGTTTTATGCCTCATTGCTCAATTTACTGCCTTTACCAAAGCTCTACAAATAAATACACACACGCATACATTCACTGGCCACTGGCTATATACACCTTGTATCTACACTCATTGTCCATTTTATCAGCTCCACTGACCATACAGATGCACTTTGTAGTTTACAGTTACTCCAGTCCATCTGTTTCTCTGCATCATTGATTTTAGCCCCTTTTACCCATCCCAGGGCCACCAATGAGCAAGTATTATTTTAAGTCCCCTTACTCTCCACTTGAATAGACATATCTAACCACGGGAATAGACATATCTAACCTGTAGATATAAAGTTACTGATGATGGTTCATCCTCTATTCCTTCATCAGTGGTCAGTTTCTATAGGCTGGATATTTCTGACTAGTGGACTATTATCAGCCTTGCTGTGACACTGGGATGTTGAAAACTACAGCAGTGCTGCTGTGTGTGATCCACTCTCTGCTGGGTCCAGATAATGCAAAGAAAGAGATGGACTATAAAGTGCACCTAACACATACGCAAACTAAAAACAGCCTTTTAGTTTTTCTACTATATTTTACTACAATCCTTTCAAATATTGGTAAAATATATTTGACTAGTTGCATCACTTTCTAGGTTGTAAGCCGAGCCTTGTAACAAACAAAAAAAGAATGCAAATTGGCATGGGTCATAAGAAATGCACAGAGCATAAATGCAAATGTATGTAGAACAAGTGACAAACACACTGTACATGCATGTGTCTTAGGAATCAACCTCACTATTGGCCAAACTCTAATCCCTCACCCATACTTCGGCTCATAGAGACTTTCAATTTGGCATCAGTTTTTAAAGTGAGAAAGGGTTTTATACTGCAAGCATAAGAGCAAATAAAAATAGAAAAATATTAGGCTATTTTATAGACCATGACCTGCTGGGCTCAAGTGTTTGAGCCTATGTATATTTCATTTTAGGTCTTTTAAGTCTGGATGGATTCAGAAATGCAGAGGCTTGGTAGATGGCATTCATAGACAACAAAATAACAGTGCATGTAACACTTAACACCAAAAACATGTAAGTGATTTTGAGCCCGAAGCTGGGCAATGTGTACAACAAACAAATCGGTCTTCAAAGTTTGAGCCAAAATTCTCAACTTTATATATCTCAAAAAGGTGATGTATGACATCTAGAATTTCCTGTACACTGCGTTCCATTTCCACAGCGGCCGGTGTGTCGACAGTACAGTTGAAATACATTGTCAGGCAGCTTTACAATAGTTAAAACTGCCCTGATTTTTACAGAAGCCCCTTTAAGTTCTCGACTGGATGGACCTCTGACTCAGGCCCTCCTCCTGCTTCCTGGCCGATGCCCTTGTCTCATCTTCACTGGCGAGCGGCTGTTTGAGGCCAAGAAAGCGCTCCATGATTCTGGCACCCACATTGAGGAGAAGGGCGAGCCAGGCCAGGGCAAAGATGATCCACACGGCGGTCAGGCTGCGATACACTGAGACATTCTGCTTGTCCTGGCCATTACCTGACACAGAGCAACACTACAAATCAGACCCACACATCAGAATAGATGGTTTATGTATGGTTTATATATGTTTTTTCGGGGCATTGTATGTTATTTCAAATTTTAGCTGATGCTTTAAAAATGAACAAATGAATTAGTTAAATGAACAAACTAATTAAATACAATAAAATAGTAGCTTTGTCACAAAATGGCAATAGTTACCTCTGATAAACTTCTAGTAGTGTTTTGCTATCCAACTGGTCTCATTGTGAGAGAAGAGTGTTGATTACAGCAGTGTTTTTATACTTTTCCTCATTAAATAAGATTCGATTCATGTGATCATTAATCATGAAGCAAAATGAGGTACTTGTGTAGTAACAGACACTGGCATGGAATGGCTGTCATACTGATAGAGATGCTGATTTAAAAATAAATTGCAGTGGTCTCTTATTTTTTTCCAGCGCTATTGAT
Source organism: Clupeocharax schoutedeni (assembly GCA_037974565.1). NCBI lineage: Eukaryota > Metazoa > Chordata > Actinopteri > Characiformes > Alestidae > Clupeocharax > Clupeocharax schoutedeni. Next base: position 38,825,780 of record JBBPDH010000001.1, on the reverse strand, counting down.
ATAAATGTATGTTTGTTTGTACAAAACAAAATAGTTTACTTACATTTATACATAAAACACGACTACTGCTTTACTGGGAACATTAGAAAGCAAATGGTGCTCACCAACCACAAAGTCTCCAAAGCCAATGGTGCTAAGTGTAATGAAGGCATAGTAGAAACCCTCTCCATAGGACCAGCCCTCCACGTAGCTGAAGATGAGTGGGGGGAAGATCAGGAAGAGCACGCTGCCCATCAGTAGGAACAGGCCCACGGCCAGCACCTCCACACACCTCTGCACTCAAAACACAGAACCAGAATCATCAGGCTTTTACGAACATGAATATAGGTTATACATTTTAAGAAACTTTTTTTTTAAAGTATACACAGTTGGTGCCTCATAAAAGCCATTATCTTTATTATTTATTTATTTCCATGTTTGTAGAGATCCTGTAGTTGTTATGTGTCTGGGCTGACAGTGATGTGACAGTGGTGATAGCTGAGTACTGTTTTAGAAGAAACAGTAAAGCAATACCTTGTGAGGCACCATCGACACCATGTTGTGCTCCAGGTGTCCCAGATGGAAGGCTAGGCCCTTGCTGAGCTGGTTCAGAAAGGCCAGGTTGAGGGGGATGCCACACAGGGCATAAAACACACAGAACACCTGGCCTGGGAATGTGGTGGGGGACAGATTTCCATACCCTTATGGGAAATATAATTTCTGCGTAAGTGCCCACCTAGCAAATGCATGCTCTCTACAAGTCAGAATAAATTACTAAACAATTTTAGACTTGAAAACTGACTCTCACCTGCCGACATACACCCACTCATGTAAATGGACAAATCATAGGAGCGTAATAATTGAAAGTGAACTCAAAGTGTAATTCAAAGCTCCAAACTGAACAATGATTATAAAATCTATAAAATCTCTGAAATTTTTTTAAAATAAATAAATATAGAAAAATCCTGTCATATCCAAAGGCACATTGAATTCTGGCTAAAATTATGGCACATTTCTAATTGTATTTTTTTTTCGCAATAAATAAATGTAAAACTTGCTGTAGGCCTCTGCAGAATCTATTTTTAAGTGTGTTCCACATTTCGTTTGACATTACGAACAGTTAACTTGCCTATAGTAGTGACTACCGTCCCTGCAAAGAAGAAGGAGCTGCCGAAGTCCCAGTTACTGGGGTTAGTGGAGTTTCCTGAAGGGTTCACCCCATTTACCCAGGCATCTAAAATCACCTGCAGAAAACAGGAATAATCCAGTTAGACTTTCTGTTATTGGGTAAAAAAAATAATGACCAATAATAGGCACCTGAGTATTTGCATCTGCTCAGAATAGTACAGTGACCTTCACAAACTTCTCCAAGGCCGGTCCGTCCAGGCAGGTGTAGTTGGTCAGGAAGTAGAGCTTCTCCAGCTGGAAGTTGTTGCGGTTGTTGCTCTCAGCCTCTCTCTCCAGCAGCTGGAACACGGTGGCCCCCAGCAGCAGGTAGATGAACTGGGACAGGGCAAGCAGTGTGGTCCATCTAAACCTGGGACCCGTGAACCGGAGCTGAGCCATGTATGCCCACACGCATGAGAGGGAGAGCCGAGAGAGTGTGGTGTGGGCTGGATTGCTCCGGTGTGTGATCCTGCTGGACAGGGCTGAACCTGTTGAATTGTGTCCTTGGATCTTCTTAGTTAAAAATATATATATTATATAAAGATATAAGATATAAAATATCTGTCCATCATGGCTGTTGGCTAAAAATTTAGAGGAAAAAATCCACGAAAGACAAAAATAAATGAAATTAAACCTTATGTGTCTAATGAACAGCTGGTTGCATTTATCATAATCAGTGCCATACCTGTTAAATAACTCAATGAGCTCTAATATAGATTTATGGATTGAGTAGCCAGTGGTCAGAAGTCAAAGGAAAGGATCCAGCAGGAGATGAAAGAGTAGGAGATGAAGGAGTCATTCTGATTGGTCAGAGAGAGTCTAAACGGATGTTTAACAGACTTGCGTGTGTGTTACTGGTTCCTGTGACAACGATTGAGCATGAATCCCGTAACACGGAGCGCAGCCATCTCACACAAGCTCATTTATCACTAATAAAAACGCAGGAGTACCACCATGTCAGCAGAACATTGGTTAATGTTTCATCTGACGGCAGCGGATCGTTCGAGCGCACAGCATTAGTGGGTGAGTGATTAATCACTCCCTGCTGGTGTTATTCCCTCTGGTCAGACGTGACAGAGGGGATTCTTTTAGCATACAGAGTATACATTCATGTGTTCAGGTAAAGGACAGCATTTAAATACCATTTACATGAGATCAGTTTCCAAAAATGAAAAGAACTGGTTCGGAAGGTGCATGTGTCTACATTCCCTGTAAAAAAACATTTCTACATAAATTAAGTCTGTTCGAGAGGTTGGATATGACATGGTTTGGTAAAGACTTTTACATTGTAAGTGATAGTAACAAAGGGTAGCAAATATTGTATGCTATACAAGATTTGACCATTCTCTGGGAAATATTTTAATATCAAGCCAGTCTAACTGCCTGGAGTAAAAGATTGTTTCCATTCCTGGTAATGAAGGCCTGTATGCTAAAGAACCTTTTGTACAACGCTAGAGAAGAGGGGAGGGGTGTGTAAGATCATACTCAATGCATTCCCAAATCTGTGATTCAACAGCTCAGGATGCTCTCTATAACCCCTCTGTAGAATGAGGTGAGGATGGGAGGAGCTCTTCCCAGTCTCTGGAGAAATTAGAAATGTTGCTGTAAATCCTGACTGACTGAGGTGTAACAGTAAGGAAGTCCAGGATACAGTTGCAGAGGAAGGTGTTCAGGCCCTACAGTTTCTGTTTTCCAGTCAGATGTTGAGGACTGATGGTGCTGAATGCTGAACTGAAGTCTATGAACATTCTCACATTACCTATAAGGGTGAGGGCCAACTAAAAGGTTGAGACAATACGCAAGCTGCAGGACATCCAGTGAGGGGGTGCAGATAGGGTTTAATGTGCCTCATGACAGGTCTCTCAAAGCACTTTGAGAGTGGGTGTGAGTGCAATGGGACAATAGTTATTGAGCCAGGACACCGAAGAAAACAGGGATGATAGTGGTGAATTTAAACGATGGGACGACAGTGGTGCTCGGGGAGATATTGTAAGTGTCATACATGAACACACCACAGCATACAGAGTGAACAGCATGAAATTTCTCCTCTGTATTTAACACATTCACCAAGTGAAACAGTGGGCATCCAGGAACACAGCGCCTGGGGAGCAGTGTGTGGGGACAGTACCTTGCTTAGGGTTCCTCAGAATTGCGAACTGAACCTTCTTGAACGCCATAACCACTAGGCCACCAGCTGCCCCTAGCATCCTCTGAGCTCAGAGGGACAAATTCCATGCCTCAAAAAGTGCATAATGGTCATTCAGCATGTCTGGAAGGGAGGCCACACTGTCACAGGCAGGTGATAGCCTGGATGTCCTGCCACATGCAGCACATGTCCACTGTGTCTTAGAAGTGGGTGTGGATTTTCTAAGCATATGTACACTTTGCTGCTCTGATGGCGTGGGACAGGTTGGCCCTCATTGATTTGCAGGCAATGCCTCGAGTTCTCAGCAGCATGTTTACCTGCTAATCCATGGGTTCAGGTTGGGATGCATGTAGATGCACTTGCATGCTTTGCACAATGTCAGCACTGGAGCGTGTTATTGCACTGCTGTAAGATACACCACCCAACATTTTCCCAACATTACTGAATTAAAAGACAGGAAGAAATCTTGATCTCAAATACACTTTGAAAATATCAGCAAAATTCCCCTATAACTGGTATATAATTTAAGGTAATGTACAGATAATTTTTCTTAAAAAAATCTAAACATTTTGTACAAGTAAAGATTCCATTGTTCCATGTGACATTTATGTATGATAGCATATGAATCTGAATAGACAGTAAAATAATGGGTAACCAGGGCTCCAGACAAAATAAAAACCTTATGAGCCAAAATATGTGGGAGCCAAATTACATTTTTTGGAGCCATAATCTCTGAAATAAATACACATTTTTTTAAACAATGTGTTTCTTGTGTATTTAATGTTTATTTTTTATATATTTTTTTTTATATATTAGAACGCGCTCTGCTTTGGGTTGCCAGGCTGTGTGAATCGTTTCAAATGAAACTCAATCTGTTAACACTGCTGTCGATCGCGAACAAGTTGGTTCTTTGACTAAATTTGGGCACAGACATAGAATATTACTAGACTGACCAAAGGCAATTTTTTAATCACAGAGTCTTTTAAACAGAAAACCTGGGAACACAGAGAATGCACCGTCTCCCTGCCTGTCTATACTAAAAGAGCTGAAACATCTTAAATGATCTGATGAAAAAAATAACATATCTTATCATGTGACAGTTTAGTAGTAATGGTAGACTCAAGTTGAGCATATGTGCACATTTTGAGATGTCACTTTTCTTGTACTTTTATTTTAATTTGTCTTGGATGTGAGAGACGCTCACCATTGGCGACTGAAATGAAAAAAGTAGTTGCATTGGACTATTTAAGTCACTATTTGGAGCCCTTCTAACAATATCAACAGCATTCATGTTAAAAATGTGTTTTGATACACTGCAACTTTTAAAAAATCCCACTCGATATGGACTGGCTTTTCTAGTGCCAGAGTCTGAGGAAAGTGCTCTGAAATGCAAATGTCTTTCTGCTGCTTATCTTTCAAACAAATCTATTCAGAGAAATGGAAAACACTGTTTTTGTGGAAGAAAAAAGCCCAAATCTCCTTAATATTTTCCATAACTATCACCAGTTCCTAATGAATAAATGTTTCTACTAGAGGTGGGCATAGCTTAATTTTTTTTAAATCTAGATTAATCTCATTGTAATCTTGAGATTAATCTAGATTAATCTAGATTAAAATCCGCCCCCCCCCAAAAAAATTATCCCAATGCCTGTTTTATTGTGCAAACCATAAATATGCCTCCAAATGTTCTCCCAGATCATTTTAATTTCATTTGAAACTCAGTTTAATACATTACCCTTAAAGAAAATGTAAATATTAACCAGAGGTTTAAATACGGAAAAGTCAGGAACAAGAGAGAGAGTAAGAGAGAGCAAGAGAGAGACAGAGAGAAAGAGAGAGAGAGAGATACAGAGAGAGCGAGAGATAGAGAGAAAGAGAGAGAGAGATAGAGAGAGTGAGAGATGATCGCACAAACGAGAGAGAGGCAGAGAAAGGGAGAACAAGTGAGAGAACGAGACAGAGACAGAGAGAACAGGAGAGAGAGAGACAGAGACAGAGAGAGTGAGAGAGAGAGATGATCCGCGCAACAGAAAAGTCACGAACGAGAGAGAGAGAGGCACAGAGAGAGCGCGTGCGCACAAGAGAACGACAAAGAGAGCGAGACAGGTTTAAAACGGGCACGATCCGGAAAAGTCACGAACCAGAGAGAGAAAGGGAGAGAGAAAGAGAGAGAGAGAGAGAGACAGAGAGACAGACAGAGAGAGTAAATCCGTGCTAAAATATCAAGGTGAAAGTCATCATAGCTTGCGTAGTATAGACCCAGCTCCCAACCCAACTTTGTGAATAGATTAACAGTGATAACGCCGTTAACAGCCCAGCTCTGGTTTTATAGTATTTATCATATTTCACTGTTTAATACTATAATCACAGTTTCACAGGAAGAGGCTGCCACATTACTGCGCTGTCCATTAAAATATTCAGGGTTTCTTGGTTGGTACCTTCTATGTACGTGCGTCCTGGGAGGAACCTAAAAAAGCAGCTTTGGCATGATTCAGTATTTCCTCACTGATCTTTCAGGAGAATGCTAAGAGACTGTATCTAATAAAGTAACTCCCCAGTCACTGACACAACGTAATGAGCCAAACAAGACACTGGAAGAGCTGAAAGCCACATCTGTTGCTAGTCACAAGACAACATATTCACCTGACAGGCAGTTTTATGACGGAACAAGTACACTATAACAATAACTGCTTGTGTTTTATGGGAATTACTCTTATATAGAGCAGACAAAGATCAATAATTCAAAAAAACAAATAAAATCCATGATTTGATGACTCGGGTAAATAGGTCTAGATCTTGGCAGGGTGACAAGCAACTGATCCAGTTAGCGCTGTGTGATAGCTTGTGAAAACATTTGCTCAGGTCAGATAAGTGCCTTTACCAGCGATTTATGCTGCTGCTAGGCTACGGCCGACTGCGGAGTCTTCCGACCCATCGTTTTCCAGAAGTTTTTCTTCCATTAGGCAGCAAGGATGCTTCAGGCAGGATATTTATGTCATGGAGGCCATAATATTGTACAGTATACATGAGATAGCACTAGACTCTATATGCTTTTTGGTAACATGGTTCAAAGGAAACTGGCTTTACTTCAGAGTGAAAACTGCGCTAATGTATAGAGTGTCTTTTTAAAACGGATTCTTCCCTCAGTGGAACATACCCGAGGCTCATTTGTTGGATCAATCCTGCTCTTGGAATTCTGGAAGTTTTGTTCTAGCCAAATCTGCTATGTCGGCTCTAGCTAACAAACTTCTTTAGATGTCCCTGATTGGCTGGAATGTTAAGGGGGAGGGGCTGCATGTTAGATCCAGGTTGTAGCCAAACATGGAAGGAAAGTAGTGTTGGTGAACACTGTGTTAGACAATTTAACCTCAGGTTATTCTGTAGAGTATATATTCTGTTCTTCACTTTTTATAAACCACAAATGGTTCTTTAAGCACTTCCATTGAGCTGTTTTAATTTCTAAAGAACGCTTCAAGCAAATATGTCGTGTGTATGTGAAAACAAATAGTTTAATACAATTATACAATTTATTGTCAAACTTTAGAAAGGTTGACAATAAATTGGTTTTCATTCATTATAATGTTCTTTAAGTAAAACTAGGATCGCAAAGACACATTTCTGGCACCAGTATTTGACAGTGTTCGTGAGGTCCATCATCGGTGCCTTCATTTTGGTGCCAGTCCTAAAAAAAAAGAGACATAGGGAAAGTATGGTCAGACTTAAAAAGAATATTATGATTTTTATGAGTGAGATCAATTTTAATAATTTTTCATTTCTGTTTTGCTCTTTGGCTTTGCAACATGGGACAATAAAACAAGTGTCCACTGAGTGATGTAGATGCTGCAGCTTTGTAAAGTCTGGGAAGGAACACAACCATATACCCATATTTTACCGTACACAGACCTTAAATGTCTCTTTGTGCTGTTAAATTGAGACCTTGCTGAATAAAACTTTAACTTGCTGAACTGGCACTTCAAAAATATTTTTAATGGTTCTGTAATAGCACCAACAAAGTCAAAGAATACTGCTTTAGTATTATATAGAACCATTTGGGGTAAACATGTCGTTGGATCAGTCAGAGCAAGGTCAGTGCAAAGAGTTCACAGTGCAGTGGAAACTGTGTAGGAAGGAAGTGCTCCTAAACACACTCGGCCACTGATATTGCTCAAACAGAAAAAAAGCCATGCCAGCATTTGGGTGTTTCAAACACCATCTGTTCAAACACACTCAACAACTTCCCCAGAGCAGCATCTTCCCTATGCAAGTCAATGTGAAGAGCTTTCAAAAATGCTGTAAATCAATTTGGAATAGTGCATTAGCTATTGAAATCACTGAAAAGAATAGCAGATGATATATAATGAAAAACATTTGACAAAACATTTGACAATTTAAAATATATCAAGTGGATATTGTCTACAGTGTTACCCAACTCCAGTCCTGTTGGGGCAGAGACCATGCCAGTTTGGAGATTTATCTGCTCTAACACACTTATTAACGTATAAAAATAATTTCATTTTCATACCTATTTTTCAAAAATTGGTTTCGTCATAATTCAGGCATTGAGCTGTAAACTATCATTGGAAGGATAGTGTAAATTAAAGTAAACTTTACAGTAGTGGTGATAGGAACCAGGGGTCACGATGTCTACACCACAAACACAGCCACTTTGTTTATCATGTAAAACCACCAGGGCAGATACATGCATCGTGTGAGATTTTCGGTGTAATGATGACAATACATAAGTAGTAAATCAGAAAAAAGAATCTTCATTAGGGACTACTATCTCCGGCAGGTACCACTCTGGTACGAATAGATTTTTATGACTATGTTTCAGGCCTTATAATAAAACAATGTCTAAGTTATTCTGTAGCATATTTATAACCAATTAAGGTAATATTGTTCTGTGAGGGAGCTTTCTGGTTCCTATTACCGTCACGGTGAAAATATTCTGACTCATTAAGTTTTGGGACGTTTCAAATCACTTTACACTGCTCTAATGAAAACTGAATTCCTCTCAGACTGATAAGTGAAATCTGTATGTTTGGCCAAGGACATCTCCAGATTGGGATAAAGACTCAGCATCGTTTAGGTTTTCATTTTTCATTGTTCCTAAAATAAATGTCAAGAACAAATAATAATGAGATTAGATGAAATGTCGCACTCAACCAATGATACATTTTAAACGAACAAAAACTGTTTAGTTTGTGCAAATCACATGACCAGTAAAGTCTGCCGCATTCACTGTTTAACCCTTAATGATCCTGACAATCGGGGAAACTTAAATACAAAGATAGTGGGAGTAAATAAAACCAATTACCTCTCACATTCAAATTTTAAAACGTGTAGACATTACACATTCCCAGATGGTTAGACGGGTGATGTTCTGTACAGACCCAATTTCAGGCCTCTTGTTGAAATTATTTCTGGTTTTGTACTCTCTCTGTGTGGGCCTCCTCTTAGAATAAAGTCCTAGACTCACCAGCTGAGCAGAGATCCCCAGCTCTGCACAGAAAACTGAAGTTTCTGACATCCACTGCTTGCCCTAACCTATAGTAAACACTAGAGGACGCTATTTACACAGGTGTAATTTCTAATTCCAGCAATCAGTTTCTGCCAGAAAGTTTTTAATGGACACCCAGCAATGGCCCTTCTGATGGTAAAACAGCAGGACTAATGCCCCTAAATGCCTACCTAAAGGAAACTAGCATACTGACATATAAAAAGCATGTTACTTTGTGTTCCCTGTTGTACATTTAATCAGAGGTGAGTATTGACTAGTGTAGAGGCACAATCAGGTGTTCAGATATTCTAAAGCACCTTAAATAAAACTTGTTAATTCAGATTGTACTTTACATTTAAAAAAAACAAACAGACACATGGACATTTTGCCAATAAAATTGTAAAATAATAATCATATGACAATACACACATTCTGTAATCCTTATGTTAAATGTTAAATGTGAGTGAATGTGAAGCAAAGCAGAGATTCACTGTAAACTGCAAAATCTAAACGAAAAGTCAAGCTCTGGCTTCAAGTGTGTGAAATATAAACGCCCCCTAGTGTTAGAACCAGAACACGCAGCTCCCGAAACCTGAAGGGGCGGGGGGATCCTCAAAAGCACCCAACGATATATGCGCGAAAAACACTAATAAGAAAGTACATCTATTCATTTCTTTATTCTCTCAGAAACATTGTTAAACGAACTAAACCCAGAATAAGCGTCTCTTCAACTACCCTTTAAGCAGCCATTCATACACAGGAAGGCCCAATGAGAGACCGCGATGTTAAACTGTGGTGTCTGTGCGAGTCTTTGACTGGCTAACATCCTGCTTCTCCAACATGTGATGCAGTGAGGTTTGCAGCGTGGACAAAACGTGCTAAAAGTAAGTTTTTTCCCCATATTCACCACGTTACGGAGCGAAAATCTGCCTGGGTATACTAAATAATTTAGATTTGACACTTTATTTGTTTGCCATAACATTTCTCGTCAAGATAGGCCAAGACAAGGAGTCTCAAAACATGCATTGTTTTTGTTAGACAGTAGCCTAGTGGGTAAAACACTTGCATGTGAACCCAATGACCACAAAAGCTATAGGTTTAAACCCCAATTTCTGCTGTTGTGTCCTTGAGTAAGACACTTAACCATCAGCTGCTCCAAGGGTCTGTCTCTGTAAGTGATTGTAAGTCGCTGTGGATAGAGCGTGAGCCAGAATGTCCCCTTTATAAAAAAAAACACACAGTCTGCCCCCACAAACGTGTCTCCCACGCTTTTATTTCAGTGGTTAAATGCAGAAATCATGTTTTGGATGCTAAACGGCACGTGTGCTCCCGAACGGACAACAGCAGCCTGGAGAGTAAATTCATAAACCCAGTTAAAGGTAAAGCAACACAGTTAAGATGACTGTCAACATGATTACTGCACACTGCTAATGGGGTAATTCATTCACTCTATCGTTCTCTGTGTGTGTGTGTGTGTGTGTGTGTGTTCGTTCTGCTGTAGGTTATGGTGTGTTTGCCACAGCTCTGATCCCTGAGGGGAGTTTTATAGTGGAGTACAGAGGGACCCTACGAGAGGCCAGACAGTGCCCTCCTCTCCCTTACTTTTACTACTTCATACACCACAAAACCCGCTATTGGTATGAACGACTGACGGACTGTCTGTCTCTGTCCCTCTCTTTACAGTTTAAACAACAATGTGTCACACATTATGAGTGATTATAAATATATATTATATATTTGGACCAACCTAAGGTAAATATCTGTGAATTCAGGTGAATTCAAGTGTCCTGAAAAAGCAGTGAAAAAAGAATTAAACAAAAAGCCTTTAAATACAAGTAAAAGATGCAGTGTGTGTGTATGAGTGCTTTATTTAGCAACACATTTATCAGCGTTCGTGTATTGCAGTATTGACGCTTCAGTGGATGACGGGTCTCTGGGACGACTTGTTAACGACGACAGTTATCCTAATTCAAAGATGAAGATAATCTCGGTCAGTCACATCCCACATCTTTGCTTGTTTGCACTCCGCGACATTCAGGCAGGGGAGGAGATAACCTACGACTATGGCGGTTATGATTTGCCGTGGCGCAGAGGCACGGTGAGTTAAGACAAAGTGTTGTTTTAAGGTGCTGTTTACTTCCATCATGTTCCTGGAGCGTTTTCTTACTGAGCTAATCAAGCTGTTTGAATAATTGTCTGATGTTCAGTGATCTTTTTTTATGGCCTGTGTGAGGAACTGTAAAATAGGAATTGATTTTCCCATCAGTGCCAGTGTTGGGTGTGTATTTGCAAGAAGTGAATGAGAGAGTTGTAAATTGACCTACGTGTTATTTTTTTTTTTGTTGTGATGCACACTGTTTTTAGGCTCGTTTTCACAAAGTTTGATTAAATTTGATTCACTATATTTAATATTGAATAAACTCTTTTCGACCTGCAGTGGATGCATATGGGGAGCACATCTCAGTTTCAGAATGACGAAGAGGTAAATAGCTACAGTATGTGACTGAGCTAACAGTAATATAGTTTGTGTAGGCTTTACAATGGAATAACTTTGTGAGCGTTTCAACCTAGGAGCGAGAGAAGCTAAGGTGTGAGGAGCCCTCACCAGCAGCAGAAACTGCAGAACAGGTGAGAATAAAAAAGTACATCAAATTTGCACCGTAACGTGGGATTTGAGTTGTGAGGGCGAGCAGAAGACATGTGAGAATGAACTGCCCCAAATCCAGACAGTTCAGCAGGTATAAAGTCTTTATTGTGTCACAGATGCATTAAGTGTAATAACTATAGACACTCTAGTGGTTTTAGTGTCTGAAGTAGTATTTAAATGAACAAATATATTAATATATTCACAATTTTGTCAAACATTTCAATTCTTCTTTCAAAGATGCCTTGTGAAGAAGAGAAGCCAACCTGTAGTGATGAACTTCTCCAGACTAAGCAAGTAAGACTTCTACTAATTTATCATTAATATCAAATATTAGCCCCCACACGGCTACTCAGTAATGAACATGTAGCATTTTTTTTGCTTAAGCCTATTTGGTGCTGGTGATATGGAAGATGTTTTCAGATTAAATCACAAAAGGATATTTCTGTACAACTTACAAGTTATATAACGTTCATTTGGGTGTGTTTTTCTCTTTTATGGTAAAAAGATAAAGTCCTACTTAATACCAAATACCAAGTACCTAAACAACAGAAGGAACCTTGCATACTGATATCAGCTTAAGAGCCTGTGCTGCATGCAGTGTATTATTTACATTTCTTTTTGTGAAGGATCACTTGTGGTTTTATGCTGACCAGCAATGGAGAGGTATCTATCTTACACTGACAATCAGGTTTTAATTACTCATTTTAATCATTGATTTGTTAAGGGGGGGAATTAGAGACTGTAATCAATTTGGACAAGAATAGATCTGATAGCTTTTCACCATGTTAGCATTACAGAAAATATTAATGTGACCAATGTTACCTCAGATTTGGTTAAAATGAAATATGACAGTAAGCCTCTTCATTGGGTTCACTATCCATCTGCTATGTTGAGGACAATATACCCCCCATTAATAGCCTGCTTGTCCTGATGATTGATGAACATGGCAAAGAGAACTAACAAATAATAGTGGAGGTGAAGTATGAGTCAAATCAGATCAATATTTTGTTGACTTCATCATATTATTCATAGTATGAAGTCGATGCATAATATGAAGCTAATGACTGTAATACTGCAGTTAGTCTTTAAAATGAACATGCTTACTCCCATTTGTGGGCATAACAGTATTTGTATCTAATGTACTGTGTCATAATGATACTCAAGCCTGTAATTGTGTAG
>JBBPDH010000001.1:38801108-38813062 GCA_037974565.1 Clupeocharax schoutedeni | reverse complement strand
ATGCAGAGGTTGAATTTCGTGCTGTTCACACTGTGTGCAGTGGTGTGTTCACGTATGACAAATGGTCACATTCACTTCATATACTACTGTTCTCCAATGCACAGATGTTCTATTTGGGATAAAAGCTATGCTTTATTTTGTCCGCCCTTACAGTTACTGCAGGTACATTTCCCTGTGTTTCTTAGTGCACTGGGAGCCAAGACACTGAAGCAGCTCGCATGATGCCACTAACAAGCTCCACATCTAACATTGGAGTGGTCAAGGCCACACAACCTACCACAGAACCAAAATACTGTAGTCCACAAAGTCGCCGTAGATGGGACATTCAGAGCAACACACCCAATCACTATGGACTCAAAAGCTTCTCTATACAGACTGGCTATATTCAAGGCTCTTGGGTGTGTTTCTAGGACTTGCTTCACCATAATAAAAAGCAGACTTTACTGAAATTCTTTGATGCAGTTAAACGACAGGCCACTGGTATCATAGGTTCTGTTTGTACACTTGGGGCTGCCCTCCTTAAACTCGTTTATCAGAAAGAAGAAGGCATCAGTGTAAATGCCATGCCACCCACTCTCCTGTCATTCTGTCTAATCCATGGGTGTGAGACATAATACTGGGCAAAAATGTTACACTGTGATATTTTAGGTCTTTGCAATAATTTAAAAAAAAAAAAGAAACAAGAAAAGAGTAAAAACTATTCAGATGTTACAGAGCTATTTTCAAATGGAGATAACTTTCAGTCTTTGATGAAAAAATTAATTAAAGTCTTTTATGACATTTGTGATGTTTTACACCCCAAAAACAGTTCATCCTGAGAATAAAAGAGGCTTTTTTTTGTTTCTGTGCTTTAAAAACCTGACTTTGAAACATCATAAACAAAAATTCAGACAATTCAAAACAGGCATTTTTTGCAGCTTAGTTTTCATAGTTTGACAGTGCATACTGAAGTGTACACAGTACACTTTGAACTTCTAACATTGTTTACAAAGTGTATACAATTTTTATTTAAAGTCTAATTATGTGGCTGATTATTCAGTAACTGGCTGAGTTGACTTGCTGGCTGAGTAGTGGTTACTAATATTCTACTTTCAACTGCATAATACTGGAAAATAATATTGCAATAACTATTTATTGTTTAATGCAAAGGTCCAGGCACCCCATGTCAAATTGCACAAATTTTGACATGTACAAATTACATAATTCTGACATATTTCTATATTTTGACACACAATCATTAATTGCCAAATTGTACAAAATGTGGCATGTGCATAATATAGAGGCTGCCTATTGGATAACGTTTCATTCATTTTGGCGATTCATCAAACCACAGCACCTGTTAATGTTGATGTTAATGTTTGCGTGAAAATACTATTCCCTAGCCAATCAGATCTTACTGTAGTTTCTTGGAAGTCGTAACTGACCAGTCTACAAGCACTTTTTTCAGTCCTCCTTGTTTTAACACCAAAAGTCCTCCTTGGACCATTTAGCACAACATGACAAGGGGTGCCCAAGACTGAGCCTTGCAATATATGAAGAAAATAACAGACCAAAATTCTTAACGTTGGAACACATGAAAAGAATATTACAGACATAACTGTGTTTATATAGATGGTAGCACCTACCCTGTGCTGCCATCTGCATCCTTCTCATCTCCAGCTGCTTCTTTAGCTCATCTGTGGGGGTGCATACAAGTAGAGAGAAAATCAGCAGAAGGTCAGTGCAGACTAACAACATTACTTAACCCTGGTTTGTTAAACAGCACTTTGGGGACAGATGACTTGGGCCTGGTGAGGATTTGCTATAAAACAGTGACAGTTTACCAGGATGGCTGGTGATAGAACTCCGTCTAAGAGGATGTGTATATTTCACATAAACACAGATGTAACACTGGGTCCCAGACGCATCTATTACAGCTGCCATACTGCAAAGGCCTAACAATTTATAGCAGCCATACAAAAACATACATGTCTGTTGCGTGCCTGTGCAAAAGCATTTACAATGGGAGTCACTGGAAAAACACAGATTTAGTGTAGAGTGTTGGTGCTGTTGATATGCCAGATTAAACACTTTGACAATCCCAATAAAACATATGGTTGGGACTGGGTGGGGGTGCTGTGGTATACAGAATGGTTGTTAGTTGCACGCAAATGTATAACAGTGCAGGGGCAGCATGCTAATGTCATGCTTAGCCATTACAGGATTTGTCTTTTCAATACTAACAATTTACAGAGATTTCAGCCACCTAAAATAATAATGATAAAAATGGCCAATAATGGTCAAAAATCTCTGTTCATCAAGAGGGGTATGAAAAATCAAGAGTTTTGACCAAACCACTACAGATTTGACATGAAAACACATTATCCTGCTCAACATGTAGCATACAGTAGAACAACAGAAGGAGTAGGGAAACCTCTGCTAGCATGTTGATGCCATCTGTATCCTCAGAAATGCCAGACCCAAAGTGTCAAAGAATAACTGTATTATTTACTTCCGTGATGGCCAACTTTGTCTGTGGAAATTTGACATACTATCTAATCTACTGTAATCATTTAAGTGTGTTTATTTTATGTAAACTGTTTTTATATATTGTCTTTAGTGAACAGCCATTTACCACGAACAATGATGGTGAACAGGGGAAATATGGAACAAATAAACATTTGTTTAAAAATGCTGGAGTATTCCCTCAACATGAGGCTTTTGAGTAGTTGTACCTTTTTCACCTACCACCATAAGAAGAGCAGAGAAAGAACCACTGTAGAGAAGTCCGAAATAAGCCATACAAGAGGGGAGGAGCAGCAAGGCATGGCTATCAAACAGTGGCAAATTGATTTGCTGGTGATTTGAACTAGTCAAGGGAGCGAGAGTGGAGGGGGAGTGAAGAAATGGAGGGAAGTAAAGAAAAATGATTGGTGAAAGAGTCCCAGGTGGCCTGAGAAGTAAATGTGTGACCGAGCTAGTCGCCTTGCTGTCTGTGGCCCTCCTTCACTCACCCTGAAGGATGTACGGAGATAAAATATTGCATGACATGTGGGATTCCGATATCAGGTAGAACTTCTGTTGACCTATTTCTGTCCATGGTAAAGTAATAAACATGGCATGATCCACAGGATCAAGGTCTGCCAAATGCTGTGACATGTTTGGAACATCCAGAAGGAAAGATACCAAATGAAGGCCTGGCACTTCCCTCACCAAAGCGCTGCTGCTCCACAAACACTGTTCATCCTTTGGGAATAAAAATGTCAGGCAACTTAACATTTAGTTTTTGCTACTGAACCTGTGGATGTTTATCGCTTCTTCGTCTGTTTCTGTGTAACGGCAACTTCGCATTGTTGAGGGGGTGTTGATGAGGAAGCCACATGACAACTAAGGCTGCTAAGTAGACGGTGCTGACAAGCTGAGTAGCTGGAAATGGGATACAGCTTGGTGAAAAGTGTGTATACTAAAGAATGCAAAAACATACTAATATAACAACACACACATGTCTTTTCAAGTTCA
The DNA here is from genome assembly GCA_037974565.1 of Clupeocharax schoutedeni. NCBI lineage: Eukaryota > Metazoa > Chordata > Actinopteri > Characiformes > Alestidae > Clupeocharax > Clupeocharax schoutedeni. Next base: position 38,809,564 of record JBBPDH010000001.1, on the reverse strand, counting down.
AGCTCACAGTAGTAGATCCCAGAAAAAGTTGTCACAGCTAGTCTGGAGACAGTGATACACTCAGCCAGGTGTTCATGTTAACAGAGAGCAGGATGAGGAGAGTACACCCGAGGGGCAATGGAGCGGCAGAGATCCAGTTGCCTGACCAAACCCCTGGGCGATCAGCATGGGCTGCCTGGCCATAACTTACCTCATAAAGTAACAGGATTAAGAAACACTTAGCAGAACCACTGAGTGGTTTGAACCTTGCCTGACCTGCCTATGCTGACAGAATGTGAAAGCATAAGGGGCAGATGAAGGCCTGGAGAAGAACCAGGAGAACCAGTACAAGGGATGGAAGGCTAGTAGTGTGGCTTACAGAACAGTCTGTATGTTTCTCTGCACACTATCTGACTGTTCAAGAGATGTTCACATAGTGCATGGCTGAGTGTCTTGTGAGTGCTGAGATGTAAATTAAGAAGGTGAGGCTGAGCACTCACAATACATATGACACAATGTTGAGCCTAGCTGAAACAGTGGACCAAAATAATTTACAGCAATATTAGTGCAGAAATAAACAAGAAATATACTTCTTGTGACATATATTAAAAAGCCAATTGTTTACTTTTTCTAATATATTTTCCCTGAAAAAAAACAGTTTTAATCCAAAAACAGGCTGTTTTTATCCCTGAGTCTTTCAAGCTTACTGATGTAAAAAGTTCTAAATTGACTGTCCTCTATTGTGCCTCATTTAAAAAGCAGTCTGGACTGCAGCACTCCTTCATAGAGGTCGGACAGGGCTAACCTGCTATAGGCTAAATAGGAGGATGTAAAATATTGTCAGTTCAAAACAGGCCACTGCTACGCAAACAATGAGCCCATAAAAACAGTTTCCCCCAAATGCAGGCATGAGCCAAGATATGTTTGGCATTTGAAGTTTGCTTTTAAAAAAAAAAAATCTAAAGCAGTTGCAAAATTATGGAAAAGAAACTAGCATTAAGCAACCTGCATGCCTAACACACCATATATTTGTCTCAAACCATATTGATCTTCTGTGTCTGTATCATATAGCTGTTTACCACAGAAAATGATGGGAAACATGGTAACAGACTGGATGCAACCAAGTGTTCATTTAACGAGGTGTACCACCACAAGACAAGCAGCAAAGGACCAAAAAGTGTGATCCAACTTCAAACTCCAAACATGTTTGTAAGACAAATATTGTGTTTACTTGACTTTTTAACAAAGGAAGTATCAGTCTGCAGTAGTAAGGACCACAGATTATGTTTTGGAGTAAAGTGATCCCACACAGCCCAGTGCGGTGTGGAGCCTTTTCTAATCAGACTTGTGTCTGCCATTCACATTACTCAAACACACATTACTGAACCGTACAGAAACGCCACAGGAATTTATCATCCAGGAGGACCGAAATGAATTGTGCCATTTGTACCACACGGGTCCTGAGCAGGTCCAATAAGTTTTCTTTTCCAGCATCATGTCAATCAGGTTCATTCCAAACCAATGCATGTGTCACAAGATATCTGTTAATATCTGGTTTCCAACAAAGAGCCTTGAGAGTTATCCAGTTTAAATGTATGACCTAGAGCTTAGTTAACAGTTGCTGTTAATGTGCTGCTATTAACATGCTGCTATTAGTGATAAAAAATTAAACAAGTTTCCTTAAGTTAAGTAGATTTTCTGACACTGCAAATGGGCCTTGGTAAATGATGTACTCTCAATGTCTGAACAACATCCTCCTTCGCAGGGCTCTTAAATGGTCCATCTCCATGTGTTCAAGCCATTTCGACCACAAAAATGGACAATCTAGTAGATATAAGTATTACGATAAAGGCTCCATTTAGCATCTAAATGGAGTGTTTACTGCTGTTGGGGTAAATTATTTGGTTACTTCCAAAAAATAATCTGGATTTTTGCTGTTGCTGCACTTTCTCCACCAAATTGACAGGACTCCCAAGAGGCCTTTTATCTGCCAGGAGCAGAGCTATTTTCATCTCAGTGAACATGATAAACGGTATAGTTAAATCTTGTATGAACAACCCGTTCTATTCTGCTTTTATTCAATGGATATTCCAAAAAATGATCTCAATCTTAGCTAGACCATGCAGTCTCTACAAGGCTGAGTTAGGGGATCTTGGTAATGTCATCTATGGACTTCTTTTTTGTTTGGTTGGGTTTCCTCTGGCATACGTAGATGTAGGGCCATGGTGGTGGTAAACACTAGCTTGATGATCACATGATATATCATTAATAATCATACACGTGAGCAGCGAGGCGCCGCCTTACCCACAAATATGCTTTTCTCCTCTGATTTTCTATGCCGCAGTCACCCTAATTCACAAAAACACGACAGAAACCACCGGTGGCTGAAATATTGGGACAGTAACCAACACCATCACTTCATGTTTCTTTGCCGGCAATCCGAATGCTGCTCTGTCAGGTCACAAAATAGTATAGTCGCTGCTTTCAAGTGCTTTCTGAAAAAGGAACACTCTGCAAGCATGAGTGTGTGTGATAGAATAATAATACATTCAACATACTGTTCTTGTGTCTTGTTGACAACATTTATGCCACATAGAGATTCCAATACAAAACCACATTGATGCTCCAGGAGCACATCTGGATGTCAGTTCATAGTTTGGGGCTTGTGCCACCAACAATAAATACACAAGGCTGTAATAGCCAGGCAACAACACATGGACTTTACAAAGTAAATGCAAAACCGATGAAGGTGTTTACAACCGTCCTCTGTGCTCTAATAAAAAAAGAAAATGGAGAAAAATAGCATGCGTCATCAGACCAAACTTAGGAAACTATTGAGGTCAGAGATGGAGTAAAACACACTCCAAACATGCTGATGGTATTTATGGTCATCCGGGTCCTTCTGTGTGACTGATCCACTGTTCCAGGAGCGTGGGCCACAGCTATTGACCAGAGTGCTGGGCTGAGGGGAAGGGAAGATGAGCGAAGAGGATAGCAGATGCTGTACGTGGGACAGGACTCCATAAATCCCCACACATCTGGAAAGTCTATCGGGGACTCCGATCGCTTTTCAGCGGCCCTTCGTTTCTCATCCAGCTGAGCACATACATCACAGGGCCCTCCGTCAGATATGTTTGTCCTCGCATATTCAGGGGGAAGGCAATGAGAGGGGTTACAATGCCTGCTGTCCAACAGGATGGGGTTCTTGACCAAAATCCTGGCCAAGAACAATAGCCCACTGGCAGTCGCACCTCTGTACAGCCTCCCTTCACTGTGGCCACCAAAGGTAGATGTTAAACATCCATCAGAAAAAGATTCATAAGCCTTACTACTGTACTCAATGTAGTCAGGAGCTATGGATACACAATATAAATACTGTGTAAGGTCTGCAGGTACTGGTATTTGTCATATTTTCAGAAGAAAATGTCATATATATATATATATTAGTGCTGGGCCGTTATCGGCGTTAACGTGCTGCGTTAATTTGAGACTCTTATCGCGCGATAAAAAAATATCGCCCTTAATCTATTCACAAAGTTGGGTTGGGAGCTGGCTCTATACTAAGCAAGCTATGATGACTTTCACCTTGATTTTTTAGCACGGGTTTACTCTGTTTCTCTCTGTCTGTCAGTCTCTCTCTCTCTCTCTCTCTGTCTGTCTCTCGTTCGTGACTGTTCGGGATCGCGCCCGTTTCAAACCTTTAAACGCTTTTTGTGTTTCTCTCTCTGTCGCTCTTGTTTGTGACTTTTCCAGAGCATGCGGATCGTCTCTCTCTCTCTCTCTCTCTCCCATGTGCTCCCTCTCTGTCTCTCTCTCTCGTTCGTGACTTTTCCGGAGCGTGCGGATCGTCTCTCACTCATTCTCTCTCTCTCTCTCTTTCTCTCTTTTACTCTCTCTCTCGCTCTCCCTTACACTTTCTCTCAGTCTCTCTTGTATGAAATGTTTGGATATAAAATTTAAAAATAGTAGAATAATGACTATTTATTTAGTGTGGCTTGGCACCATTTTGGGAGGGAGTTGTTTAGACCTTCAGCAGAATTCAAATGAGCCATTTTAATCTAGATTAATTTCAAGATTAAAGTGACATTAATCTAGATTTAAAAAATTAAACTATGATCACCCCTAATATATATATATATGTTATTCAATTCAATGTTATTCAATTATATATTTTTATTATTATTATTATTATTATTATTATTATTATTATTATTACTATTATTATTATTATTACTATTAATAGTATTATTTGTTGCTATCAATGTGCACCAGCAATTGGTGACTTCCAGCACTTCTTACTGTCTTTCAGCACCACTCATGATCTTATGGTTACTGTTTTGTTCACTATTACTACAAAAAAGGCCATAGAAATTGATGGTAGCTTTAAGAAGATTTGGAATTCCACATGATTTGGAAAGGAAATTAATTTAATATTTAAATATAGATTTAGTGTACAGTGCCCAAATATTGTTTATTAGCTGAAAAGGGCATATTTTGGGAATGGGAAAAGCACAAAAATGCGTGTATTCAACATTTTATATAATAATCTGAAACTGTGCACTAAATTTTCCAGAAAAATGTCAAGTTTCAATTCTCAGCATGGATGTGCACATATTCTCACCAAAAAAATCAATAAAGAAGTAATTTGACTGAGGGTGTTCAGACTTTAGTATATATGTGATTATCTTATGCATCATTACTTATTATCATAATCATTTGGCTAGCAAATATATATACTGAACCAAAACTAAAACACAACACTATTGTTTTTGCCTCCGTTTTTTCATTTTCTACATACACAAAAGACCCATTACTCTCAAATATTGTTCAGAAATCTGTCTTTTGCTGAGTTAATCCATCCCACCTCACAGGTGTGGCATATCAAGGTGCTGATTAGACAGCATGAATATTGCACAGGTGTGCCTTAGACTACCCACAATAAAAAGCCACTTGATCTCACAGCACAGTGCCACAGGTTTTGCAACTTTTGAGGGAGCATGCAATTGGCATGCTGACTGCAGCAATGTCTACCAGAGCTGTTACCCGTGAAATTAATGTTTATAAGCCGTCTCTAAAAGCTTTTCAGAGAATTTGGCAGTACATCCAACTGGCCTCACAACCGCAGACCATGTATAACACCAGCCTAGGACCTCCACATCCAGCATGTTCACATCCATGATCGTCTGAGACCAGCCACCCAGACAGTTCCAGCAACATTCGGTTTGCATAACCAACATTTTTTTGCACAAACTGTTTCAGGGAAGCTCATCTGCATGCTCGTTGTCCTCATCGGGGTCTGGACTTGACTGCAGTTTGTTGCCATAACTGACTTGAGTGGGCAAATGCTCACATTTGATGGCATCTGGCACAATTCCTGGAAGCTGTTCTTGCATGGCTAGCATACTCAGCAGACATGTCACCCATTGAGGAAGTTTGGGATGCTCTGGATCGGCGCATACAACAGTGTATTCCAGTTCCTGCCAATATTCAGCAACTTATGATAGAGGAGTGGACCAACATTCCATAGCCCACAATCAACAACCTGATCAACTCTATGTGACAGAGATGTGTTGAACTACGTGAACCTAACTATAGCTGCGTTTGAACTAAATTACACAGATTATCCACTAGTGCTCTCCGCTGCAGTGCATCCTCTTTGCTATAGCTATGTTTTGTCAAATCGGCTCCATGACAGTGTGTCTGTAATTCAGTCACCCAAGCATTTATTAACAATTCAAGAGATTAGTAGCACAATAAAGGTTCCAGGTTTTAGCTGTTTCCCCAGCAAATCATCACACTGAGGTGAACATCAGGGCCTCAAGAGTGCCAGGGTTTGTTGGCGCTGTGTTTGGCACCGCAGTTAAATGCCACAGAAACCCACACGCATGACTCTTTGGGGAAGAAAAGTGGTGTTGTGGGGTGCCCCATTTCATCTGAACCTGATCCGAACCTCAATCAAACAGCAGCTAAGGTGTGCGTGAGACAACACACATAAACAGCGTGTACTGAGAATTGGATAAGTATGATGAGTAATTATGCTGCTGAGAGAGACTTGGCAGACTTGCGGTCGAGACATTTTTTTGAACCCGTAGAAATTGGAGTCTGGATTTTTAAATGTGGCACACTTGAAGCTGCTTGATCCTGAAAACTGTGCTGCAAAATAGAGCCACTGTACTGATTATTCCTGACTGGCTGCTTGAAGTAAGCCAATGTGAGACATTAAATGAGCTAGAAAAAAAGCAAACTGTTCACAGAGGCCTGATGAAATGTGCTGACCTGCAAGAGAAATGAAAGTGAACTTGTTCATGTCCAGACAGTTACTCAAGCTCCACTGTTTTGGCTCTTTTTCGCTCTTGTCATCACAACTGCTGAGCTAATTCAGGTGTGTTTGCGCTGGAAAATCACCAAACTGTGCAATTAGACCCACTGGGACTGGAGTTTTTCTATTTTCTTGGTAAAATCAACAGCCATTTACAAACCATTTGGTGGGTTATACCAACAAAGATTAATCTTAAACTAGGACTTGGTTAAGGTTTATCTAATAATCCATGTGCACCAAATATTAAATGTGGTTCAAAAATGGATAAATTAAAATAATTTTAATCCAGATTTTTCATTGTACTGTAGACCTAGATTTAATATAATCCTGCTTACCTAGACTTAACCTGTCTAAAATTGTGTGGGTCGCCCTTGCTGTGCCTGTCAAAACAGTTCCGACCTGCTGCATGGACTCCACAAGACCTCTGACAGTCTGCTGTGTTATTTGCATCAAGACAGTAGCAGTAGATCCTATAAATCCTGTAAGTCACCAAATGTGGTACAAGAAATGACAACCAGTAAAGCAGTGATTGCCCAAGGTTTATTGATGCATATGGTGTGTATGTGCATCATTTACCTGAGGAAGAGATGCCACCAGGATATACTATGGAATGCAAGCTGGTTGAGGCAGTGTGATGTTCTGGGTAATGATTTGCTAGGAAACCATGAGATTTGGGATCCGTGTGGACGTTACTTTGACATGTACCTAAACACTGTTGACCAAGTACACAACATTTTTGGCAATGGTATTCCCAAAAGGCAGGATAATGCAGCCTACAACACTTTACACATGAGAAATATAGCAAAGGGTTATTAGGTGTTGACCGATTTTCAATCAGTTAATCTAATTTTTCCAAATGGAAATCCCCATGTTGATATTACTATATTTCAGAGACCTCAGTTAAAGCTAATACTTTCAGCTGATCTGAGGAAAAAAGTAGATATAATGAAGCATTCTGTTAACACCAGCAGATATTTTATGTCAAAACAATCCACTACAGGTTGTAGAAACCCAATACACAGCAAACATCTCGTGGCATCTCCTAACTGTGAGAATGGTGCCAGGCTTTTGCTGCCAGCAATCTGGCTAGGAGTAAGATTCCTTGGGAGCAGTGGAAAAGTGTAGAGGTGTGTGTTCAGGGGGCTCATAAAAGCAGCAGCTCCCACTTTGTAAAAAGCTGTGAGGACGGAAGAGTCAGGCTGAGAGCTGAGCTCACTCCCAGGATCTCCCAGGTCCTGGAACAGGCCTGGAATGTGCTGAGTGACAGTGCTTTACTCAGAGGAAGGAGGGACCCCAGTGAGGGGCGAATCATTTAAATGGAAAGGGCTGTAAGCCAACTGTGTGGTTTTAAAACATGGCACATGAGCAACATGGCAGACACATCAGGGGGGCCATCCTAGGACTGTTCTTGATCAAGGTAATGATATTAATGATGCTAATGCTCCTGGCGGTCAGAGGTTTATATCTTCACAGCTCTGGAGAGTAAGCTCCTGCCAAGTAATGTTTAGCATCCTGTTGGCAACTATGTGGATAGTATTCAAAGTGTGTCTGAAGGCTTGGTAATCCTAATGACTTACTGACACGGTTCCTGGCCTGGTTAACCTGCTCCCCCAGAGCCTTAGCCTCTGCAAACCTGTGAATAAAAATAAAGCACTCGTGTCAAATATTCTTATCCTAAAATGCTTTAAGGGGTGGTAGTAGCCTTTGTTACTGATACATTTTAGTGTACATTATCCAAAATCATAGTTCCCCTTTTTCACACTCTGTTTGTTTGTCAACCTCTATACCAGTCAGTGAAAATACTGTTTCACATGAAACTGGTCTATGGCGCAAAAAAGGTTGGGGGGCACTGCTTTAAACAAACAGTGTTTCTTCTTTAGCCGGCCTTACCAAAGCTGAGTGTAGGGCTCCAAAATACATATTAAATTCTACCACTGCTATTAAGATATACATGATGGTGATAGGCCTTATGTCCTCATATGCTGTAAAAAAAAAGGACAGAGTAGAGCTCAATCATTTTAATGTGGTGTACCTGATGGCTAATAACTGTAGGCAGAAGTACTTAATAAATTCATTGTACACAGTGTTGGGTGTAACACGTTACAAAGTAACGCGTTACTGTAATAATATTACTTTTTTCAGTAACTAGTAGTGTAAG
>JBBPDH010000001.1:38785903-38800368 GCA_037974565.1 Clupeocharax schoutedeni | reverse complement strand
TAATGGACTTAATAATGAAGTATTACCAATGTTTATTGCGATTTTTTGGTTTCTGAAACTTTTGGATAATTAAACATTTTGGATAAATGAACATTATTGGTGTTCCTGAGAAGCGAACATAACAGGAGGGTTAAGATCCAGCCAAGATGGATTTTGATGTATATTTTGGATCACTGTCTTGTAATACCAAGATGTTTTCTTCTTTATTTTTCACTGACTATGGGACATTACCTTCCATTATTTGTTGATATTTACTTAAATCCTTTCCTCCTTGTATTCACACATTTCCCACCCCTCTGGCTACCATTTCACTCAGATGACCCTTTAATGTATATGATGTTTAATGTATAATGTATAAGATGCATCACTATTTTTGTGCCAGCCAAATCTTCTTGAAGGTCTTTGGCGGTGACGCTGAGATTTAGGTTTGCACACGTGGCCCTCCTATGAATTATTTCATATTTTTTTTTCTTGATCTTACAGATTTTGTCTTTACTGCATGACCCATAACTTTTATTTCTAAATGCCATTTCAGAGAGTCACAAATACAGTCAGTCAGATATGTTTTATACTCTTCTTGTGTTTCGTAATTATTCAGTCATCTTTCTTTTTTCCTCAGTCAGCTTAGATAATTTCTGTTGAAAGAAAGCACAACACTTGTGAGACTTAAAAGTAGAGGTGGACATAGATACATTTTTTTTTAAAAATTAAAAACGACACCGGTCGAAAACGAGGAAGACACGCTGACAGAGACACTTGGGGCGTGTTTTCTGAGCCTGTTTCTTCCTTTGTTTTCATGGCTCTCATAACGCGCGTGTGTCCGTGAAAAGTTTGGAATGAATGAGAGGGCGGAACGCTGAACATTCTAACATGCTGAAACAAGGGGTGGGCCGTGAAGTCGAGGGGGCGGGGCATGCTGTGACAGCATGGCTGAGATCAGACTCGATCTGACTGAATTTTGATTCAAGGCAAGGCTCTGCAGAAGCAAGGCTCTGCGTACTGGCAGGAACCCTCTCACGGACCGGCACCGGTCTGCGGCCCATAGAAACACTGGATTGACCCAGCTCCCTCTGTCCGGGGGGGGAGGGGGGGTAGATTAATGGTGATATTTTTTTTTATCGCACGATAAGAATCTCAGGCCAGCACTACTTAAAAGTTACATTTGTCCACACTTTTGCAAAAAAGCTATACATTTTCTTGGTTTAAATCTTGATTCATCAAAACTCCCACTTCGAGATCTGAATGGTCAACATGCTGACAAAACACTATAATTGGTTTGTTGTCTTGCATATTAAGCCTTCTGTCATACTGGTTTAACAAAATTAACAATTGATTTATTGTTCCTAGTGACTTCAGACTCGGCTCTCTTTGAAGACAACCCTTAGGTCTGCAGGACACTGAAATGAGGCTGTTTGTTCTTTGCAGTGGGGCGTTTATGTGACACAGTGCAACTTAGAACCACCCCCCCATTTCAAGATGTTCTTTGTTTGTTGGCGTGTTTGTCTGAGAGATTCCATCCTCCTGAGAAGGTGCTGGATGCTGTCAAAGCACCATGGAGCTTTCACAATCCTTTGGAGCAGAAAGAGCTAGAGCAGAGACGGGGCCGAAATCACTGACCTGGGAAAGCCTGGCCAAAACAGCTGTCAGATATAAATGAACCCAGGTGCAAAGCAAAAGCTGGTTCTGGCAGGAGAACACTGTGAATCAGACCAATGGATGCTCACTGGAGTGTGCATAAAAAACTCCTGTTTAAAAGCTCCAATGAGACGCTTTAACCGCACAGCACAGCAAATGAATCACAGATAGACGAGTGAAATAAATGATAGAGCTGAGCAGTCTTACTTAAATTTCATTAGCTTTTAAAATCTAGTTTGGACTGCAAAATGGGCACCACTGGGAAACATATAGGTCAGCTAATTTGCACCAGGACGCATAATAGCACACATGGAATAGCCGGACATGCATGCAATAGAGCGCCAGAAGCAACATGAAAACAGGCTGATTGAGTTAGAGGTCATTTACACTGGTGCTAAAAACCCTGGCTGAATCCCAAATTCTGTTAAAGCTTCAAGCAATACATAGCAATTGGTGGGCAGCTGTATTTCATATGACTTTGTGTACATTTAACATCAAGCCATTGAGTATTTCAGTTCAGTTCACCATAAATGAAACAGCAAAACCACTAATCAGATAATACAGACAAGGGGCAAGACCAGGCCCTGGAGAGAAAATATAACAGTATTACGTCAATCAACCCAGCCAGCCACCTCAGCCCAGCCACCCCAAATTTAATTCCATTAAATTTTCCTGCATTTCATATCAATACAAAACTCAATACCAGCCCTTTCAGACTTTAAAAAAGTGCCTTCCTTCACTGGTGTTGTGCTACAAATGTATTCTGAAGTGTTTTAGTAAAGATCATATTTGAATCTTTCAAACAATGTGACTTCCACTTTTTTATGGGCTTAATAAAAGTGTGTGAGTCAGTCAGATAGAGGCAACTAATAACACAAAATGTGTATACAACAGTACAAATTGGCTAAGTTATAGGAATAGCAGGACATTTCAGGGGTTAGACTATTAAAATAATTACTTGTAATTTCACTGTTCTTTAACAGAGGTGCTGCAATCGAGCAAGCTCTGGCCCGAAAGAAAGAAAGAAAGAATAAATAAATAAATAAAACAAATACACCTGCGTATACTCCAGCTTTGCCTTAATGCTGCAAAGTATGGGAGTGATTTAAACATTGCAAATAGGCAATTCAGGTAATTAACTAAGTACAGAGAATAAAAGCCACAGAGCACTCCTGGGAATCACATTCATTTGCGAATGTTGTAACCCTCGAAATTTAGCTAATCACTGCCTGGAATAGTTAAAAAAGCCTCAGACTAACAGCTGAGAACAGAAGTGCAAGGCCATACACAGCATGATGGTGGAATGGCGTAATAAAAGATGACTTATCTCTTCCCATAACCGCACTCAGTCACTGCCAGTTCATGTGACTTTGACCATCTACATTGTGTTTTGATGAAAAATCAAGACGATGGATCTTCAAAATTACATATCCATTCACATGACAGATATCAGTGAAAACAGTATGTTCCCAGTGATAAATCTGCTGAGCCAGTAATTTTCAAACTGGAATCATAAATAATAGACATTTATCTTTTCAGATGCACAAGCCTTCTGGGATGCCCATACACTATTTCATACTTGAAAAAACAATACAAAAATAAATCCATTCTCAAGGGAAGATTTTGTGTATTTAAAGGGTCTCAAACAGAGGCACACAGAAAAATACAATGCATATTAAATGTTCAGTGTCTTGTACATTATATATGTAATTTCATGTATTAGGCAGGATGTACAATGTAGCAGTGCTTTGTAGATAAGCCCGACTCCAATGGATTGTGGCAGACAATAAAGACAGTGTATCTGGCTTGGTTATTGTATGCAATACAATACAAATGTGCCGAACCTTGTCATGATCACAAATGGGATTGTCTTGCCTAGGAAGAAAATAAATGGGTTTAGCATAACAAACATAAGACAGATCGAAATTCTTAAGGTGGTACTGCAAAATGAAAAACGTAGCAAAAATGCAAGATTATTCTTCAGTTAATTTTGACTTTGTAAATACGACTTTTTTTTCTGAATATACACTTTTTTGTCGGTACTTGTCACGGGCGGAGCTGCTAAGCTCCAACCCGGAACTACCTCGGAGTAAGGAACAGGCTGGCAGGCAGACATCCATGCTCTGGTTTCTTTATTCAGAAAATACAACAAAAGCCTGGCGCGATGGCGGCAAGAAAACATAAAACAGGCACAGCTATATACGTGGGGGAAAACGAGGGGTAAATGAGGTGATGGACCGATGGGGAAGGACTAACAGAAACAGGCTTAAATACGGAACTAAATCAGGGGAAAACACGAGACAGCTGAGAACAAAGGAGACATGTAAACAGAAAACAGCTGAAAACCAAAAGCACGTGACACGAAGCAGAACTCCAAAATAAAAGCCCTCAAAACCCAACAGAAACATGACCCCAAACAAAACAGAAAAGTAGCGGCCTCTAGCAGCCGCTGACCAACCCTAACAGTACTTGATTACAAACCTGTTCTTCCTAATGTTCCAACCTAATGTGACATACATATGCTGGAATTAAGTTAAGAATTAGCTTCTAGCAAAAAAAAAAGTTTTTCTTCAGTTATGATCATTTCACCAGAGAAAAAACACTAAGCCTGGTATGTGTATCTCATGACTTATTTAAAAGGCATGTAACACATGATGGATGCCAAACAGAAATGTTAAATGCGGGACTGTTTAGTCATTTGTGCTGCTTCTGCCTTCGGCATGGAAATCAAAGACAATTGTAATGTGAATTCCTTCACTGCATTTAAAGATTGTGCCATTTTCCTAAACCCCTAAATCTATTACATGATTTCAATTACACAATGTGCAGTGGGAGCACAAACAAGCCCATGTGACATTAATTGCTAGGCATTTTGGAAACTTAAGTTTTTTTCTTATTTTTGGAATACCCTGATTAAAACCAGGAAGCTTCCGCCCGGAGTAGGTCTCTCAACAGCCAACCACAACAAAACTCCCCAGCAGTCGTGCAAAGGAAACAGCCGCATCTTTCGTTTGTAAACTATCACATTCCAGGAATATTTCTCTTCAAGCAATATGACATCACACTCCAAATGTTCTACAGGGGTGCTTGTGGGGTTATGACCACATTTAAAAAATTTTGCCTGAAAAGCCAAGCTGGAATTTCTCGCTAAGTTTTCAGCATAAACTGAGATGACAATCAGATGAGTAATCGGAGAGCTGCAGCTGTAAAAGGTGACTGGAGTAAGGAACGCTTAAAGAGAGCATATGATGTTCTTGTGTCTTTCTCAATACTCCGGGAAAATGGTGATGCATGTGAGTGAAAGGGAGCACCACAGGTCCATGTGTAGAGTGTAAAGCTGACAGCCAATAAAGATACAGCCATTATTCACAAAACTCTGACAGCAGGTTACAGCCAGAAATGAGTGAAGAGAATAACCATGAAGAGATTTTGAGGACTTCCTGGATATAATACTTCTGAGGGCAGTACTAGGTTTCAGAGGTCCACATGATGCTTTAAGCTCTTAGGTGTTCACAGCCCTGTAGGAAGAGGCAGCCACACATCTGGTATGAAACACCCAAGAATAAATAACCTCTTTAATGTTGTAACTTTTCATGTTACCACGTTAAGGAGGATTGATCATTTAATTCCATGTATGAGAAAAATTATTTTATTCTTGTAAAGACTTTTGATTACATCAACAAGTACCAGTGAGTGTGGAAAAATTACTCAGTACTGACACTTCTCCTTAAATCTTTTCCACTAGTAAAGAAGATAAACAGATTAGTCTAGAGACCCCAATACTGTGTTTAACAAGGAAATAATCACAAAAGCTTATTGTGACAGATTGTGACAATGTATCGCAATTACAAATGCCATCATATTGTTTTCTTCATATTTACTTTTCAAATAAGAGGTCTCCAGGGTGGTAATTTAATTGCAAATTCACAATTAAATGTATGTAAATGATAAACAAACAAACAAATGTATTTTTTTCCTTTCAATTATTTGTAATCTCCAAAGTTATGTCATCTTTGATTTAGTGTATTGTTGCTCACTGAACAAGACTTTGATCTTCATTATTGTTTTTGTTCATTTTATTATAACAATTGAGAACCTCTGCTCCTCATTACACATTTATTTACGAATATTTAATCATGAATGCCCCAATATAACATCCAAAATATTAGTTCTTTAATATTTAACAAAGTTAACAATGTTTCATCCCTTCATCTGTTACTGTTGGACAGCCACTGTTTTGATATATTACCATTAGGAATATGGGAATATATCTGCATAACCGGTTTGAAATTATTGAAAAACTTTGGAGTGGTGATTCCAAATTGTTCAAGTACAGCGCATATACTGGAGCAATATTTCCCGTGAGAACCCAGAAGCAATAAGACAGTAAGTCTCAAAGTGCCAGAGATATCTGGTCTTGCAGAGAGCCGTCACAGAGTCAGATTGGCTTCCATGTAAAGGTCACACTCATTATGTACTCTTACTGTTAATCCTCTTACTGTTTTAAAGGCCCCACAATTATCCAGCTGTGCCCATACTGCCCTCCAGGCTGAGTGACCATATCTTCAGATCACATGTAAAAATGCACAACCATATGTAAACCACCAGCTGCGGACATTTACGTTCAGATGTTTGTCACTTTTGAAATACTGCAGTCAAAAGCATCATGACCAGCTGAGTTGAACAAAGGTAATGATCTTTGCAATGAAGGTCATTCTCGTAAAGATCATTCAGATGATGTTACCGAGTAGGATGTAGGTCGTTTCAGGGAAGAGGCTTGTTCAAACTGATGACAGATGTTCATCTGCCTTTAGTGTGAACCATCAAGTAGCCCTAGTGATGATATTTATCATTAGTGTGAGGAACTACCTCTGAGCATACAGCTTTTCTGAGCATAGATCAGGATATCAGTACTAGAAAAGCAAACAACTTGTTTATTTTATGTTTATTTTCCGGTTTAAGTAGATTACGTACAATGCAGTGTGCAAACTGAATAAAATTAGTTTTTGATACAATCATGTATTACGATATGATTTTTTTGCCAAACCGTGCACTCATACTATCAAGGCAATAAAGTTTGAACTGAGCAGTAAGACTTGCAATGTGAATATAAAGTAGTTTAATCAGAAGGGGTGTCTGGATACCTCTGGAAAGTATATTCATTCTTTAGTTGTATACAAACAAAGTTATTTTAGATTCTTATATTATTGTAATCAAATATACTGACGCTACAATCAAAGTAGATGAATGAGTACTTTCAGATTGACACATTTATGCATTTTATACATCTAACTAGCACTGATCTTCCTTTACAGGAAAATTATTTGTAAGAAATTATAAGTTCATTAAAATAACATGCTGTTTACTATTTCATATTTCACTCAAAATTAAATACTACTGTGGTGGCCACAGAAGGTGGTTCTTTACCAGTAAAGCTATGTTATGATTGCATAAACCAGCTTCTACACTATGAGCACTGGAGGTGGTGGGCAAGATATACGACTGTGGTCAAGGGTGGTACAGTCATATCAGTTAAGCTTCAACATGGAACAGCACTTCCATGGGTACACCACAACCCACACAGAACATGCTTGTTGTTTATTTTTTAGTTAGTCATCGTCTTTACAACATCTAACTGTAACCAAATGTACTGCTTTTTGCTTGTAAAAGACAATCATACGACAAACATTAGCAAAAGCTTTCCCAAATAACTAATTCGACATCTGTGATATGTTTCAAATGGTACAAAAACCTAAGTGAACACTACCATTACATTAACCTCAATTCACATGATCAGACTCTCTAGAGTTATAGATCCTAGTATCTCCTGGACAGAGCACTTCCTCTCGAACAGGATATTTTGGAAGCAATCAAAGGAAGCACACATTCCTTCCCCCAGCTGCTCCATCCGTGATTTAGTCCTTTGATTAGACTGACGCCAAGCACTTCTGGATAACATCAGGCCCATCCGTTGTGTTCTGCACTGCATGCAGACAGACAAAGGCCTTACAACACTGAAGCATTGCAACAGAGCAGATCCCCTGCTGTAGAGTGAGACAAATCCAAGAACATTCCAAAAGTTTTGGAATTTGGTTACAAGTGGCAAAGCATGGAAAGTTTTAGGTCTTGGTCCATCTTTTTCAAAAACACATTTGAACTTTCTTGGATTATTATGTGCTAAAGAGCGAATGTACCAATGCTCTGGTCAATTACCATTTATTACACAAGTTTGCATTCAAAGTACACAGTGGGATCAAAAAACACCCACCATGACCCTGGGACTTAGCCATGACCAAGCTGTGGAAAAGAAATTACACAAAAACAATAAAAAAAAATATTTAAAACATTTAAAAAGTTTTGGACTAAATGTACTGTTACCACAGCTCATCATGAAAACTTTATGCTGCCCCTACCACTAACTGCTTGTTTATGAGGACATCAACATAAAAAAAAAAAAAACAGGACACTAAAAACACTAAAAGAAGGACCTATCAACAAAGGTACTGGATGGTGCGTCAGCAGTGGTGCACCTTAGTCTAGATCTCATATGTGCTTCTAGATTACTTTTCCATTAAAATATTATACAAGGGGATTATTTTACACTGGCTAAGAGTTTGTGAAACAACAGAAGGCACTGTGCATGCATACTGTGGGCCGCATCATGATACATTTAGCACCGTGTCTGCTAAACACTTGTACATCTGGTTCTGAGATTTTAAACAGTGATATTGTGATGGTAAACATTCTTTCAGCATGTGTTTTAGGGTTTTGTTTTGAGAGTTTGATGCAAATGTTGACCTGGTATAAAAATCCATCGCCACAACCCAGGATTTTAGTAAACTCAGCAGAATATGTGATTAGTTGTATGTGTTAGGCCCCCAACCAATTTTGTGTAATCCTCCCACATTTTCTATAGTCATGTCAAATGCATAGGCATGCAATTCCTATAGTCCATAAACTGAGTTGTTGTACATACCACACAGGCCAAATCCACCTATTCACACAAGAACCTGCATCCAAAGTGTGGAACATCAGGTCCACAGCTGGTGAGGAATAATGGGTGACAAAGTACATCCAGCAGTAAATAAACATAAATGGATGCACATTTTCACATACAAAAGCTATGTGGCAAGTATAAATGCTTTAAGCACAAAAATATTATATATTATAAATATAATTCATTTAAATCATCACAAATTCTTAAAAAAAAAAAAAAAAAAATGGCCAAGGTCAAGGCATATAAAAACTCATCATCAAATCTATAAATATACAATGCAGAGGGATTTAATTGCCTGTGAGAGATGTTATGCATTTAGCCAAAACCTCTCTACATATCTTTGTGTTCTACATGACCAGACCGCAGTGAGACAAGATTACTTCCATAAGAGAGAGGAAGAAATCCAGCTCTGTATTGACTGTGGTAAAACATGTAACTCATTAAATAGCCCGGCTACATTTAAAGGCGTTTTAGGGAAGATATGTGCATGGAGTCTATTTAGGGTGATCTTATTTTCTAAAATGACAGCGTAGCAGAAGCAGCTGGCAGAAGCCCTGGGGGCATTGAGGGACCATGCTTTACCAGATCAGGCAGTATGGCAACAATTACACTGGGTCACTCTGATGATTTCAAGGCATTTAAATGAGCTGAACAATAGGACCAGGCCAAGGCCTCTTTAGTGTCACCACATCCATAAGTGATGTCTGAGAGGAGTACTTAGGAATTACTTGTCTTTAAAAAAAACTGGCTGTGTAGCATTATTTTCCATAAATAAGGCTCACTGGCCAAGAGCAGTCAAATACAGACAGACCTTCATAAACACATACATATGATAAATATTGTAATGATGATGATGATTAATCCTTTCATGAACACAGAAGGTTTTGCAATAAACACCATTTCAAATGCTATACAACAGCATAATTATATAATGACTAAAGTGCTATTGAGACATACGAATAGTGTTATCAGAATCAGATCTATGGAGAGTTATGGAAATTTACTGGCTAACCAAGATTGGTTCTTAAGATCCAAATTAGGGCACACATGTGGATTTTAAAAGGTTCTGTATGATTTCTTAGTTTCATTCCAGAAAAGTAATTTGAGAAACTATTACACCACTGCAGTTTAAAAACGTACTGATCCGTAAACAAAGCAATAACAAGGACCAGTGCTGAGATTAAGTGTGCTAGCATTCCCAACGCAGGCATGGCAATGATCAATGCACAGTTCCTCTGAAGCTGGAGACATGTCTTCTCCAAGACATGTTTACTCCAGTGTAGAAATCTCCTTTACAGCACCAGTCGAGGCCTATATAACTAAGATCACTGCAGGATCTGCCAACACTAAAATAAACCGAGGCACTGTATTGACTCGATTCCACTGAGTAGACCATTTCCACATGAATAAGCTTGCTTTAATTTTCAGCTTACTTTTGCCAGTAACTTTATGTTACATCAACATAAAAAATATTTTAAGAAATATTTTTAGAACCATAGAGTAACCCAGTGTAGGTCTACTCAATAAATATATCCACTAATATCAGAATGAAATATGGGTTGAATGAGTGTGTCTCAACATGTGATGGGTTTTGTAATTTCCTAAATGCATAAAAGTCCACATTCAGGCAAGGCATACTCAAGTATATTCAGGCATACAAGAACTACGTATGCTATATTATGATGAATAACATCTTCATTGGAGAAATAAAAATGTCTTTTTCATTATACACCAGTATAACTATTACTCATTCTGTAGGTGATCTTTATCAGCATTAATGTCATTTGATTCTCACTTGGACCGTGCAATATTACTCGTCTGTCTTTTATTTACTCATCTGTATGTTTTGGGATGTTAGTTTCATCCCCCCATCACACGCCTTTCATAATCACTTGCACTGATAATGATTATTATATGTTATTATATAATAATTTTATTATACCTGCTATAGTTACTTGTTACTTTGTTAGTAATTACTACTCTTATCTTTATTATATATTATATATATATATTATATATTACTACTCAATCTTTATTATATATTTAGTCATTATATCCAGTCCAAATGTATTGCAGATGGACGCACACACACACACACACACACACACACACACACACACACACACACACACACAAATACACATACTCACATCTGTATTCAAATTAAACATGTGCCTAATGCCAATTGTTTTGTTACTGATTTGACTCTCAATTTCATTGTACATCCCCAGTTTCAGTTATACGGAAATAAATACCATCAAGCAAATTCAAAGCACTGGTGTGTAATCAGCACAGGGACCGTGCCACAGCATGTAAACACTCTACATTTGAGGGGAGAAAAGACCCAGAAAACAAATTAATTGTCTGTGAGGGACCCTGCCAGATAACACTCAGGTTACTTAGTGTTCCCAAGTCAAGAGGATTCTGCAATGTTTGCAACATTTCTTTGAATTGTCTTCAACTCCAGCACTTCTTAGGCGCTAAGCAAACACCAGCATTCCAATTTAGTAGACAACATTGAAACAATATGTTCACTCCATATTTCACTCAGTTCAAAGAGTTTACGCACTCAAACACTGTAGTACCCCTTTTCTGCATCAGCACAATGCTGTTTATAGTTGGCCACTTGCAATAAATAGCCTTGCACAATTTATTACTGCATGTGTTGGCGAAAACTAGGAAGAAATATGTCTGAGACATGCCAGAGAAAACCTGGTTAGCGGTGTTCAATATTAATTCACCAAATCCAAATTCAAAACCAGGCTTTTGTCAAAAACGTTTACACTGCAACCCAATCCTAATTCATGGTGTGTGCCATAAGGTTGTGCACACAGAAGCAGAAGTCTGTGAGTAAAAAGAAAAAAATGTAAATATTTGAGCAAATAAGCAGACAGCTGCCTGCACTGTTAACTTCTCTATTAGTTGCATTGAGTGACAGATGGTATGCGATCCTGAGTTGCCGCAAACTTCCAGACCTCGCAGGGTCGCTAGGATGTGACGGATCAACCGAATTTATACGAGCACAAGCAGCTCATAAATTCCCCCCACAAGTACAGAGCAGCGATGGCACGAGGGCCCGTTACAGTTTTCCTTCGAGAAATCTGAGACAAATGAGGAGCACACAGCAGCAGCCGGTGGGACACATACACATATACCACTCACATCATTTATTCAGTGTTTTATAAACACAGCTCTCCAGGACTGTCCATTAGCCGCCATACATCGCAGCTTGATGAGTGATTGATTCTCTCCTAACAAGAGCTGGATGTCGTCCAAACATGTGTTTGTTTTTTAATGGTCTCCTCTTTCTGAACCCTGCTCTCAATTACCCTTGCCGGTCCTATTACCGAGCGGGGACATCATTACCCAAAAATGTCAAGCAAAAGGGGTGACTGATCCAGGGCCTGTGGTGGATCGGACAGTGGTAGCGGCTCAGTTGATGAGCTGCTGGCTTGTGTTGCCTCCCCAAAGCCATGATCACAGTAATTATCAGTGCTCAGGTTTATCATCATCTTTAAGTCCCTACAAAACCATGCTGAGATGAGGAGAGCCAAACACATGGTGGTTCATGGCGTGGATCTCTGGCTGCTGCTGCACTTTCTTACCCCAGGCCCTAGTTAGGCTTACAGGAAACGCTCTGCATGGTGAAAGCAATGGGTCAGATTTCTCCATGAAAAAAGCTAGATCCGGCTGCTTCTCACAACAGCCAGAAAATTAACATACACAAAAGCATACATTCTCATACGAACTCTGGGATCACCAAAGGTCCACATAATTTTGCCATGCTCTCTTTATCAGTGTTCGTCTCTCACAACCCAGAGACACTGGACAAAATATTTCATCTGAAGTAGATACTCATCATGTATGTATTTTTTTATTCTTTGCATTCTTTGATCTATTAAATAAGACCTTAGTATGCAATATAAACATTGTTTCAAAATGAGTCTTGCCAGCTCATTTACATCGGAATGACAAAGAAGACTGCAGTCTATAGCTACTATAGTAGAAAGTGGGGGGTTATTAAATTTAGTACATTTTCTGGTTGTGGAGAAGCAAATGCAGTCGCAGCCCGAGAACAAGGCAAACAATCAGAGCAAGCATAATTAACGCATACCAATCTTCTATGTGTAGAAACACAATCAGCCCTTTTAAGTCTTCAAGTTAAAAAACAGTGATGTAACACTGAATTGTGAGTATTTTGGTACATACAACAACACAGGTGGCATAAGTGAATCCTGGTGGTGAAAATATATAATACTACAGACCTGTATGGTATAGTCTCATTACAATCATGGAACACTGGAACATTTCATATTTAACATGAGAAATGGGTCAGCCTTTAGAGGAAATAACATTTAGAGGATGGATGTGGCCACTAAAGAACAGACTGTTCAATTGAAAAGTAGTAATATCTAAAAGGTCAGTCAAGTCAAGCAATTAAACTCCCATAACACCCTTCTAAATGCTTCAGATTAAGCAAAATGACATTCAGAGGGCATTTCAGCCATCTAAATTAGAGCATGTAATGATGTAAGGCGGAGAAAGTGTGTGCGAGTGAGTGGTCATTCACCTCTTTGCCTGTTCATTAGCTGCTGAGCATGTGTGTAGATCTCAGAAGTTTCATCCTTCAGACTCTTCTCGTCAAGACTACCGGTGGATGAGCTATGTGATGTCATTTCTCCACCAGAGAAATTTGCTAAGCGGGCAGTGGCTTCTTGAACCTTCTTCTTCTCCTTCTTCAGCATGCTCACCAGTATACCTGATAAGCTTACGTTAAGAATGGGGCTCATTTTGAGCTGAAAGAGATTTTGTAATAATCAGACATCATAGATATTCTTACATGGAATCTTCTGACAAGTTCAGGTCTCCACATCAAAGAAGAGATACATTGTAACTCAAGCCAAGTGTCAGTGTCTTTTCATCTCCAAACCATAAAAGGAGGTTTTTAATCATGCTTCTTATAGGAATTGCTTGTTTTATGGCTACTACATTCTTTTCTTATTTTACACTGTCAGACACTAAGACATATAGTTTAGTTTCCCTAAAATGAGGCTGGTCATCAAAAGACAAACTCCTAATTCCTTATGTCTGAAAGATGTTTTGGCGCTGAACATTAAGACAAATGGCTCAATATTTTTAGGGCAGCATTTTTTTTTAGACTATAAAACTCAGAGCAAGAGGGAATGGAAAACTTTTTTTTTTGGCTATACGAGACGTTCTTACATTATTTATATGACTAAAAATGTCAGACTTTTTGAAGTTGACATCTATACAATGGATTAGGAATCCATTAGGAATCTAGAGAATCTAGAGAACTACAAAAATAAGCCGATTCAGAACCATAACAGTACTGCACACAAAGTTTAACTCTTAAATTGATGGTCAGGGTTCCGTTTGGAAGTGGTGATATACCTGCGCCTTGTGGATGCTGGAAGATGCTTCTAGCATAAAGTTCCTTTTTATTGTTGAGTGGTAGTCAAACTGTAATAAGAATAATACGTTTGAAGCTGGCTTACAGAAACGTTGAGCAAATACTTTCAAATACAAGAAAGGTCAAGACACCTTTTGAGGAGTCGCTGTCTCGTAAGTTTCAGAGAGTTGTCAACAGGTTGTATCTCATGTAGGGGTGGCCAATATGGCAAATCAATGAGAACAAAAAATTTAAAAACACTAATAAGACACTCACACCCTCTGCTTTTCTGATTTGTGCAGATGTTTGGACATCTGCAACATCTGGACAGACCATGGACTTACGCGAGGATCCTGTTTGTGGACTTCAGCTCTGCCTTCAACACCATCATCCCATCACTCCTCCACCTCAAATTAACCCAGC
>JBBPDH010000001.1:38775587-38785803 GCA_037974565.1 Clupeocharax schoutedeni | reverse complement strand
CACTGCTCTTCTCCCTGTACACCAACGACTGCACCTCTAAAGACCCCTCTGTCAAGCTCCTGAAGTTTGCAGATGACCCTACACTCATCGGCCTCATCCAGGACGGCGATGAGTCTGTGTTACGTCCCAAGATCTTTGCTTTGTCTAGGGTGGTAAGTGCTGAGGTGCAACCGGGCCACAAACATAAGAAAGAGGGGAGGAATTTATAATATAAGGGTTTTATTTACAATATTTACACAAATAAATCCCAATATATACAACCCAACACATTACACAAACCCAACATTCTGCACACTTATTTACAACCTGGTTCTTCTCTAAAGTGGGAAGACGGACAACACCAAAGAAATGAACATAACAAACAGGTCCCTAAGCCTGCCTAGCACAAAACCTACCTTAATCCAAAACTGCCCGAAGCCCACACAACCATTATCACACAGAAGTTCAGATGAGCGCTGCCACAAAAACAAAGGAACAAAGGGGAAAACACAACTCAAAGAAAATTACACACGAAGAAAGAAAACCTCCTTGCTAATGAGGCTAACTCCACCCCATGAGTGAAGCCTAAAACGAAGCCTCGGGAAGAAGTCTTCACACAGAAGACTAAGGATAATTTTCCTCCTAACAAAGCAAGCTAGAAACACACACACGAAGCTTGCTTGAGTTACACAGTTCTAGTGAAGTGCTCAGAAACAAAAACTCTATTTTCTTCCAGAAAATGGCAGCTCCCCTCTTCCAGCTTTCCTGGAGCTTTTCAAAGTCTGAGACGGGACATCCACACCGGTCTCCAATCGCGCCTCGCTCCGTTATGGCCAATCACAAAGCAGTAGCAGGTGGACCAATCACAAGCACCTATGACTCAGGACACGAGGAAAAGAGAGAGAGAGAGAGAGAAACAAAAACACGTGCCAGGGCACGTGACAGTCCGCTTACAGACAGGAGGTTAAAGAGTTGGCTGTCTGGTGCAGTCTTAACAACCTGGAGCTCAACACGCTCAAAACAGTGGAGATGATTGTGGACTTCAGGAGGAACCCCCCCGCCCACTCTCCCCTCACTCACCATCATGGCCAGCACTGTGGCTATAATAGAGTCATTCAGGTTCCTGGGGACCATGAACCTGAATGTGAGCAAAAGAGCTAAGGTAATCACCCTGGACCCCTCACACCCAGCACACTCCCTCTTTAATCTGTTGCCATCTGGTCGACGCTACAGAACACTTAGCACCAAAACGTCCAGACACAGGAACAGTTTCTTCCCCCAGGCAGTCCATGTCATGAACACTTAACAATGTCACTGTTATGAACACTTTTTAATATGTATATTGTGTCCCTGCTATTTTGCACACTATGTTGCTATTTTTGCACGCTATTTTGTATTTCTGTATATAATTCTGTTTATTACCTGTGTCTTATCTCGTCACTGTCATCTTGTTGCACTGTAGAGTTCACTAAAATTCCTCGTATGTGTGAACATACCTGGCAATAAAAGCTGATTCTGATTCTGATGTTTAAAGCTGCTCAGAAGTCCAGGAAAGAGCATAAAACATAACAGAAAAAACCAAACATCTGTATCAGGTTCCAGGTTCTTTGATATCCATCATAAAACACAAAATGCCATGGGAATAATATTGGTTAGTGAACAAAATCAATACAAGTGCATAAGAAAAAGCAAAGACTGAGATTTACTGGCATTGGTGTGTCTTGTTTTTTGACCCCAATTCTGAACCCCCGGTTTGCTGTGGTCATAAAAAATGGTGCCTCTACATGCACTTTCAGTGAAGACAGGACAAAAATACATTCTCAGTTAAACCCACAAAGCAAAGCCAATAAATTCATCTACCCTGCATTGAGCTACTTGCTGCTGAAGCCCAGGTGGGTGAGTGCCTTTGAGAGTCCAGTACAGTATATCCCTCCTCAAGGGGAGATGGTAGTCTAAACTGAGGATTTAAGCCCTGCCAATACATTTGGATTCTTCATGGAGACCAATGAATCTTTCCCTTACAGCAGTGACATGCAAGCCTGTACTGTTGCTCTGCAAAATCCTCTATATTTCTAATAAGCACAAAGCTGTTCAGAGCTCCATTTTTCAGAATTGTACAAGAACATACTGCTGCTATGGTGAAACTTTCTATTAGCCCTGTCTTGGCTTTAGATCAGTGGTTCCCAACCTTCTTTTGCGGCACAGCCCAGATTAATAAAAGACAATATTTACTAAACAACTTTACTACACAACTAAAAACAAAGTGCATTTGTTTTTACTCATTTTGGCTTGGGGGCTAAATATATGATGTACCGTATTATGTGACCGAGACAAGCGATTTTTTCAAAATGATATCTTTCAGACTCTGATAATCAATAAAATATTTTTTTTCTGATCTTTCTGTGCATCGGTCCGTGAGGTATCAAATGACTCACGGACCGATACGGGTCCATTGCCCGGTGTTTGGGGACCCTGTTTTAGATTAAAGCCTTTTAGTTTCAAACAATGTTTAGTCACTTTGTGGCTGCAAGCCATATAGGAGTATGGTGCTTATCATCAAGTGACAACGCAAACCCCATGTGCTCAGAATCTCCACCAATTTTTCAAAAATTCTGCACAGGCAAACAATTACTATAGAAGTATAGAAATTTCCAAAGAAACAGAGCACAGAGGTCAGGGTTGTATGTATGAATACAGGCTCAGAGCAAAACATGCCTTGAAGGAACCACAACACCTAAATTTAATGCTCAATTTACAAACACAGCTTATGACGCAAATGGGGCATAGCTGTGGCTGCTGCGTGCTGATGTGGCGCAGGGTTTAAAGATTAGTAAAGTAATAGAGTTGCCAACAAACTGGAGACAAACCTAAAAAGAGAGGTAGAGAGATAACAGTGTTGATAAATTAAGTTCTTTCCCTCCAAAGCATCCTGCTGGGGTGAGATTCAGCTCACTCAAGTATGAAACCAAAGCTTGTGAAGTGAAAACACAGACTGCGTAAGTAAAACACGGCCGTATTACAAAATTTTCTGCATCACATCTTTCTCTCACATGTACTCGAGGAAGAGAAATCATGTCTTTTACCATATACACAGCACATAAAGTACACATTTAACCTTACATCAGACTCAGAGGTTATCTTTTTATTTTCTTAAGTTACCACTATTTTATTATCAACATTAAATATAAAAACTTAAAAGAAACATGTGGGGTCTTAGGACATATGAGATTTTATCACTGTCAAATAAAATCTGCTTCTTTACCAAAATCCAGATCTTTACAATTAACCACTTCATCAAACCACCCTGAATAGATTTGTTTACATCTCAATTATTTTGAAATTTCAAAAATCTGATGGGATTCCCCTTTCTTGATGGAAACTGATGATGTGTGTGACTAATAGCATGACTCTTTCATAAAGCTGTCCAGTAGAAACAAAAGAAGACCTTAGATTATCTGAAAAATATCTGAAATGGCAACTTTATAATTCAGTGTTTTCTTTAGATATGAATCTGTACCAATACATGATTAAGTCATCATCTAAATTTTCCCAGTATGTGTAGTCGAAGATGTAATGACACAAGACGACGTGGTTTAAATGCAAATTTCCCTCAAACCCCCAAAATGTGAAACTTCAACTTTAACTAAGCACAATTATGGTGGACCTTTTGACAGTAAAGAGATGTTCTGTTGGAATTTTATGTAACCCAATTACTTACACATAAATCTTACCATGATATATTTTATAATTCATGATTTAAATTCATGAAACCATTTCCTTATTCTTACCTGCAATACTACCATTTCCTTATTCTTACCACGCATTATTCTTACATGCAATACAGATATCTCATGATATTTCCGAGGTCCTACAAAAATGAATATGGTTTGGCATGTCTACAGAAGCTGAAGTAGCCAAGTCTATGCCTGGCTTTTCGTGTGTTGACCTCTCTTAAAATATTTACTAGACCATAATGGAATCCAATTAGTTAACATTTACTAGTAACTGGGCAACATGAATGCCAGTTTAGACCTCAATCAATATTGACAGCCTGAAACGTTCATTATACTGTTCATTATACTGTTAGGGAGAGAACACAGAAGAAACTGAATAATACGTAAATGGCACATGAAAGGATACTGATCTCACTGTCGCGCTGAGTCAGCATGTCCTTTAGTTTCACTAGCTCTCTGTGGGTTTGGCTATCCTGCTTGTCTGATGAAGGGAGTGGGCTGGTGTTTTCTGTCCATTTTGGAACATGCAGCTTCTCCAGCACCTTCATCTACAGAAAACAGAGTACCTGTTAGCCCCCTGCTTTTTTCCAGTGTATTAATACAGAAACAAACCAGTACAATAAATATGGAAGATTAAAGGAGTAGTTCAAACAAATGGTAAAATTAATTAATTAAATGAATATATGCTAATGTTACTACAGAGAATATGGATACAGTGGATGTGCCAACTCCACCATGTCTGCGTACATGTTCCACGACCTAAAGAGGCATAATCTTTTAGAATTTCCTTAAGAGAAAGCACACGCACTGTAAAAACACATTTAGATAATAACAAGGCTTGGCTGTGACAGAGGATATATAAACTAAGATAATCTCAACTTAGACAACCTGATTTTAGTTTGTCACGTTAAAAATGGAAACAGCTTGGACAAAATATGACTTTTCCTTGGCCAGTAGTGAAGGCAGACACGTCTAATTTAGCCTGTGGAGGGGGCACAGTGTGGTTGGGCAAGCTCAGACTAGAGCCAATTGCAGGGTTAATTAGAGTTTCAGTGGGAATGCAAACACGCAGCTTACTGCCAGTAGCACGCATATCAGTGTGTATTCCTGACATCCTGATTTAGACGTACCTTATACATTCCTGATTTGGAGCTCTTTCTGCCATGCAGTGTAAAACATAATCCATGATGTGATGTTCCAAAATTAATTACATTTATAACCAGTCTACATTTTGCACTTTAAACATTTTTCTGTTCCAATGTCAAACGATGAAAAAAAAAAAAAGAAAGAAAACTTTCCATTGTGTTACTGACAATGTTTAGAACACATACTTTTAATAGAATTTAATTGTTTCAATAAGCTATGATTGGGCAGTTAGTGTTCTCCTGCAAGCATGGTGATCTGTCAAATGATGTGGCAGTTTAAAAGATGCAGCGGCGCCTTCACTTTCCCAGCTTGGTATCATCATGTGGTAGGGACAGATCTAGCTAGTGAATGGAACTAGCCATGATTACATTTGGCCTAAAATCAACAAACGTGTGTATGGAAAGAGGAGTGAAAATTGAGAACTTGTGAGTGGGAGGACTTGAACAGGAGTGAAGCTCTAGAGTGTTTTGGCTACTGAAAGAAGAGCAGGAGCTCTATCTTCACAGGCAGCAAAGTGAGGCATTCTGAAGGTGCAGCCAGGGGGTAAGTGGAAACATGAAGACAGACAAAGAAAGAAAGTAGAGAAAGAAAGACGGAAAGACAGACAGAGAAGAAGAGAGAGAGAAAGAAAGGCAAAGCGGAGAAAAGAGAAAACATTCTCCTGCCAATACGTCATGAAAAATGCCAGATTTCAATGAATATCAGGGAAATACACATATTTTGACCAAAGCACAGCTGGAGCAATGACCTTGATCATGGCAGAAGCCAAATTTTTCACAGCTGTGGAACTAGGATTAATAACTTGCTGGCCAAGTTTGTCCCTTTGTGAGGCCACTCACTGTTGAGCTTTAGTGAATGACAGCTTTGATGTATCTGAAACATTAACTCCTTACTGCTAATTGCTGCAGTAAACAATACACAAGTGCTAGAATGCTGTGGTCAGACTAGCGGCAAAGTCCAGCTTTCCTCTAGGAAACATTCTAACTAGACAATAAAATGTTATTCTTGAAAGACAGGAATCCATGCATAAAGTGGTGCATTCTGTAGGTGAGATTCCAAGAAAGCATAATTGACCCTGGAATGATTGGCTGGGTAGGAAGCCCCTTCCCCATCATTTAGCAAGCACTGATGCAAGCAAACATCGATCACCTCATGTAACAGAATTGGTTATTAGTGTTTACCCTTCAAGCATGTTGAAATGCTCAATGACACTGTGTTAGTGCCGGTTAAAAGGATAAAAAAATACTGTGATATGTGAGGGACATGTGTACATACACAGATGATGACAAACTACTGTCTTACAATTACAGTCGTTAAACTAAAGTACTAAAATGTACTGTATCTAAAATTATCCTATTTAAAGAAGCACGGTTGTGTTATAAAACAGGGAGAACCAAACAACTGACTCTTATGTTTACGTGTAGATATGCATATGTTGTTGGTGAATCAGAGCACCAACTGGAGCACATTTATTTTTTCTCAGGTTTGGAATTAAGATGATGTCATTTTGTAACATATGCAGAGCATCTTAACTTGATATCACTGTAGGCATTTATTAATTACACTTACTGTTAGCATTGAGTACATGTGCTTTCCGGCCATTCTGGAGTTTGTAATCACAAGCAATTTGGGGAAAATCACATCAGATTAGCAACATTTTACTGTGTTTTGGGGATTGTATATCACACTTAGGAGTGATTCACACATTAATGGGTTTGCTGATATGTGACAATATTTTGTTTCAACCAGGACTCAATGGAGTCGTACCTTCAGCAAAGAAAAGCAGCGATGGATTTTTCTCATGTCTGGCCCCAGGTCAAGAGTTCCATCAGGGTCAGGGTCATCCAGAAACACCTTCACCTTTTCCTCCAGACTATAGTGTGGACACACACACACACACACACACACACACACACACACAAACATATCTTAACCCAAACACTTCAACACATAATGCAAGTTTCATATTATTTTACTCCTAGGAAACACAAGTGTTTTATCCATCCTATTGCTACATCCAACATCTATCCAATATAAATTCAACACAAAGCCCAAACCCTCGTCAATGAGCTTTAGAAACACAGAACAAAAGACCTGCCTTTTACCATCCTTTAAGGCATGTACTTAATCAGCCAAGAGTCGTGTTTGAATCCGATGCTATAAAATGTTTAAATTCTGAGTTGAGTAAAAGCAAAACTATTTACTTTAGCGTGTTTGAGGGTTCCACTGAGCTGACCTGTTGATAAACTATCACAAGAAGTCCCTCCAAACATTAGCTGTCTGTGGCCTGGAAAGGGCCAGTGGAATTGAGCATGGGTGAGAGGCCAGAGACAGTTCCAAACACACACACACACGAGTGAGCGGAGCACGCTCCAGTTTTCCACTACAGTATCCTTTGTGTCAGTATGAAGTTTACACAAACGAAGACTTTAAACAAAGGCTGTGCTTGGATTTCAGAATCCCTGGAAGTCATCAAGTTCGTTCAGCTGGAATCCGAATCCAATTCATCTTCACGTGGAGGGTTTGAGGGAATGGTGGCTAACTTCGATGTCATAACTCTCTCGCATTCTCTAACTGTGTTTACCAGGATTTCTAAATACACGAACTGGGCGCAGCGAGAGGTTATGACAGGTATGAGACCGCAGAGGCTGGACCACCTTTCACAGACACTCCTGTTTGTTTGGCAGGTGGACAGAGTCACCTCATAAGCAATAGAATGTCCATCATAGACATAATCAAATCTGTCCGCTGCTGGCACGGGTGGCTGGACATGAGGCAGGGTCTGCAGGAGGGTTCTGAAGGAGAGTGCTGGGATGAGGAAGATGGGAGCCATCATCAACAGAGGGAGAGAGGAAATAATAAAACAGAGATACAGCCACAGGTAAAGACATCAGATAGCAAAAAAAGAGGTGAGGCAAGCATTTCTGAGGCTCACATGTTCCCCGACCAGTGCCAGTGACTCTACCAGCCAAGGAGTGGGAAGAATGTAATGGGGAATCAAGACTTTAGAGGACAGGTCCCCAGCCAAACTAAGCATGAAACATCTGCAGTTTGGAAGGTGAAAGGTTTGGGGACATGCAGCTTTTCAACATAAATGATCAGAAAAATTTTCAAAATAAATGATCAGATTTATTTGCCAATCTTAATCACTTCTAACATTAAATAGGAAGTTATATCTTTTCTGACAAAAGTCATAACTGGGCAATAATGCCAAATCTTTTATCTCCCATTTGGGATGCATTTGTCAGTACTGAAACTTTTCTGGTGTCTCAGCCATGCTTTGGACCAAAAGGTCCTAAAAATGTGCTTTTAACAGTAGCTGAAAGATGAAATTCATTCCATCATTCATTTTCTGTATTTGCTTAATCCTTACCATGGTAATGGGTACTCGGAGCCTATCCCGACAACAACGAACAAGAGATCTTGTCATCCTGGGCGAGGTGCCAGCCCATTGCAGAATATTTGAATTTGAATTTCAGAAATATGACAAAAATCCAATAAAACTACAAGTTCTAAACTGTAAAAATAGTACCTTAAAATAGTTTGTTTCCAGGCTGAATTCATTATAGGACTGACTTAGTTAAATATCATGCTAATTTATTAAATGAAGTTCAGTGAACTCAAAAGATTATGGCATCCCAGACACCAACTTTTTTAAGATCCAAAAATCCTAACAAAATCTTAAAAGAATCAGAATCACTTTATAGATTATAGTTTCCTCTCACCAAGCTTGTAAGCCTAGTAGCCATGCACAAAAAGGACTGTTGAAGAGTACTTGTTTCTTTCAGGGCGCAAAGACAGGGCTAACAAGACAACTAGCGAGCTCCTTGTAGACTGTCCAGTTTTGATATATCTCTTGGACGATATGTAATGTTGTTGTATCTTCATTGCCTCTTTCACAAAGGCAACAGCAGTTGCTTTTCTTTCTCAGTCAACTTGTGGATACCGGCTCATTTTCCAGGTCCTGTACTGTTTCTTTCAAGCCGCTCTTCAATACCCACAACTTTGCTGAGCATGAAGTGTTGAAGTGCAAGTTTTATTACACGGTTCTAAAATCCAATTGGCTGAAAAGTTTTTAAAAATGTTCTATAGAAAAAAGCTTTGAACCAACAGCACATAATAATCTAAGCATGGTATTTCTCAATTTGTCCACTGCCTACTTAACACAGTTTCACAGGTCGTAATACAGTATTATCATGATCTGATGTTAACCACCCACAGGCAACAATATGGGCCTTTGTGAGGTCTTTTATCTTTACCCTTCAACAGAACTAAGCAAAAAACAAGCAGGAAGGTGAGCTAGGCCAGCTCAGCACAGCTACAGTCCCCACTGACCTGGATGCATCCAAGCACGCTGCTGCTCAGACCATTACACACATCTTCTTGGGCTCAACACACACAGGCGGTTGCCCACAAGAACCTGCTGAACTGCTGAAAAGACTCGTGAATATGTCCTGTGGCATATCGCGGTTGCTATTCTGATTTAACCCCACACTTAAAAATAGGTTATAGTGCTGTGTGATTGAGAAAGCACCCTTTCAAACTGGCAGAGAGCGAGCGCTAACTGAATTCAAAGTAATGGCATATCAGCCTTTCCACTGCTAAAAGGACACAGCCTGTATGTCTAGTGGTCTGATTGAGGAGAGTAAGTCATTTATATGTATAGAGGAAAGATTCTGGCTTCTGTTATAAAATGTAGACTTGTAGACTTTAAGGAAAACATTTTTCCTACATTATCTCACATTTCAGACTCTATTTTTATCTGCATCATTTTGGCCCACGGGACAAAACAGTACACCATATGTTCCATTTTTTCAGCTCAGAGATCCAGCGGTGTCAAACAGCAATGGCATTAGACTGACTTTAAACACAAGGGCTTTGAGTTTGGGTTCAAAAAGTCTTTAAGAACAAACACACCTCTGGTTGATTATGTGAGGTGAAATACTGACTGAATATGTACCTCTGAATCTCCTCTGGAGTTAGCTCATCATTCCTTTGCTCGCCAGTCACCATGGCTAGCTCCTCCTTCAAGCACTGGATTTCCTTCTTCAAACGAGATATCAACTGTAGGACATACAATGTAAAGCATCAGTGAAGACCACCAAGAAGAAAGTTTGTAAATGTATGAAAGTGCTTTAAAAATGTGTATCTGTTGTATGGTTTTGATGGACTGGTGTCCAGTTCAGTTTGGTGATTTCCATGTCAACACACCACAACACTCTCATTACACCTATAGAGTTTATAAGGCTTAGTTGATGTGTTTAAGCAGGGGATTAAAAGCCCTTAAGAAGGTGAATGCTGCTTAGACCCTTTAGCATTGCTGAGCCACAGAATGTGTGTGTTATTTACTGCCAAGT
>JBBPDH010000001.1:38748896-38769481 GCA_037974565.1 Clupeocharax schoutedeni | reverse complement strand
TTTCCCCGCTCCGGCCTACTTCATCCCGCAAGGCAGTTCAGGGTCGTGGGGGTTTCTCCTTCCCCCCGACCTTAACACTTGATTACAATGGGAGTGTTTTGTTTTTTTTTTTTTTTTTCATTTTGTATAGGCAAATCAAGTGGAGTGATAATAGAAGAGATTTGGTTAAAATACCATTATCAAGATATACTGGTGGTCCAGGTGCTTATGATATCCATGAAATAATCAAAAAAGCCCACGTTACATAGTGTATCAAAATAACATACTGTCAGACTACCAAGCCCAATTTTCATTATATTTTTTTCCTGAAGAGATGCATTACAGTCAAACAGTAGCTGCAGGATATGAGCCATACCTCCACCTCTCCTAAGCAGACACAGTCCCAATTAACGGGCAACCGCAGACTCTCTTAAAAATACCTCTTCAGAGTTAAAAATTGGGCAGCCAACTTCTAAATGCCAAACTAAGGGGAAAGAAACCAACAGAGCAAGAGAAAAAAAGTGTCTCAAAGAGGTGCCGGTTAACATGGCAAAGGTGTGACAGCCAAAATGTCCTTCATCTGCTTTTTCTCTGAGCATAGTAACTATATATCTACACACTGAAACCTTCACAGAGTTGTCTAAGCACAATCGTGTAACAAGCGCTATCAAAGCGCTAAAAAAAACAGGGCATTGCGAGCAGGACTGCATTTTCTTTCCTTAACTTCTTGCCTAAACGTTACAGAGGAGAAGATTCATTAGCTTCCCTCCAATGAAAACAAATCGGGAGCATTTGCTCACTGCACCATGTTTACCTTCACTCTCAATGGAGTCATCACTTTAAGTCAGCAGTCAAAATCAGAGGATGATGTATGGGATTCAGGCAGAGTGGGGAAGTTCACTCCATTCCTGAACGGAACCAGGGTTCACAGATCAACACTGTGTTAATTTGGGGACCTGTACTTTAGCTCAAATCCCCAAGCTAAGCAGTTTCAAAGTTACTCTCATTTCCATACTTTTACGGTATCCATACACATCTAATCGTCTGAGGAGTTCTATATTCATTCGCAGCTGTTTGCTATTGAAGACAGAATCAGGCAATGAATGGACAAAGCAATCAGTCTTTACCTAATGGGGATATGGTGATAATAATGAGGTGTGTCTGAGGCACATTCAGTGTGGGAAAGAAACATTTTCCTGATGAGTGATGTGCCATAACAAAATCAGAGCATGTAAACGTTCAGAGTGGAATGCAAACATGATGCGAGGAATCAAAAAACATTCAAAGACTTTTTTTTCCCACATTTATGTGCAAAGACATGCAGCCAGTCTCACTGATGACAAGGTGGAATGTGGACGATGTAAGCACAGGTGTGAGGAAGGAGACAGATGATTCTGGACAGCCTGGACATCCAAAGCCAGCCAACCACAAGCCTCTTGCTCGTTGTCTCTACATCTACATTTATATATTATGTTTTTGCAGCTTATTGTATCATTGTACTTATTAGTACATGTCGTACATCCCTTAGTTACTTTCAGTCCAGGTCACCTAGTGCTAATTGTAGTAGTTGTACCAACAAACCAAAAATGTATGAGCAGGAAAAGGAATACATATTAAATATTTTCACCAAAAAAGTTGGATTTTTTTTGGTTTGCAACAAAAATTCAATTCAAAACAGGCTGTTTTGATGCTTAGTTGCTTAATTTATGTATAACTATGTGAAGCTCTATCCAGGATACACATGTCATCACAGGTTTAGCTTACTTTAAATCCTAAATTAGCTAAGCCTCCAAATGATCAGAACAACATGTGTCTGAATGTCAGCAATGGTGTTTCATCATCTCAGTCTATGATTATAATTGATTTACCACAGCAGCATGCTCATTATAGGGATTTGCTGGATTTTTTCCCTCTGTTTTGACAGTTGATGTTGCTGGCTAGCAGTGATTGAGTGGTGGTGAAGTTTTACGTCAGTCATTATTTTGTGGTCAACTGCTCTTGAACTCCTGACCTTATTTCTCTCCCTGATAATATCATCTATGATTTTAAGGAGAAGTACAGATGAGTAATATTTCCCAATATAACCTTTTTCCAACTATCTTGTTATTTTTGTTTTATACAAAAATGTCTCTTCTTTGTATAAAAGATTTGCGTGAACAGCTGCTAAACACTCATATCAAGGGTTATTGATCAATTAGTTGATCCAAATTGATGAGTGGCATCACAGTGACGAATGCAGACACAAGTGGAAGGATAATTTGTTGAATAATAATGAGATAGATAAGTCATCATGTGAAAGATGAAGGGGTAAAGGTTCAGCAATGCAGACTCACAAGCGCAGGGTCCAGTTCCTCATTCAGGAGAGCCTCATTCTTAATCAGGGCCACTCTCTGGGCAAAGCGGCAGGTGGAGATAGATTCCTGGGATGAATGCAGAGATTGACACGTAAGATGAGAAATAGTGTGCAATCACTATTTCACTAGGTTTATAGTTATTAATAGATCAATTCTCATTATTACATTCATGTTTTTATCCAATGTGACTTATCCAGAGTTCTAACAGCTAAATCTTTAAATAGTGAGCAGTGCACAAAGATGTAAGCCTATTCAGACAGAAGAGCAAGTTTGTCTTAGGATAGATAGTGCTTCAGCAGAGGAGGTGCTCTCTGAATAGAGAGTCTTCAGAAAGTGATAACCTTACTCTGGTAGCCCTCGGCAGCTCATATTATTCAACAGTCGATAATTTATATGTCGATATTAGAGCAGGGGACTGAAGTGTGGGCACATAGGTGGAATTTAAGGAGGGTAAGAGGTGACAAAAATCACTTTGAACAGCAATGCAGTGTAATATGAGACAAAACCTTACATCAATGTTTCTCTTCTCCACTGATACAGTAGCAATCATGGTGGTCATGCAGTTGCCCCCAAGGCTGTCCCTGAGCACAGAGGTCATCATAGAGTTGCGGTATGGAATATGAGAGCGATTCTTCTCTGACAGAGCTGTGATGACCTGAAATAACACAGAGCAACGTTGAGGAAAAAAGATAATAATGACAGCAGACATTATTCACTATTTTAGCTGAAAGGACTAATTGTGTACAATGTGCCTACAATCCATATATAATTTGCTGTTAAAATATTAAATTAGAAAAAATATGAATTAGACACTTTAATCACGATAACTGGCCCGGTATTGCATTAAAGCACAAATATCAACAGATTAGATTAGATTGACTTTATTAATCCCACAATCCCATATTAGACACAACAACACATTTAGTGTTAACTACGTCATCAGATGCTGTTATCGTTATTAGGGATGGACTAATATAAAATTGCACATCACTGCATCCCTAAATAGACCATGAAGAACAGAAGCCTGAAACCCCCTCACCTGCTCCAGGTAGTGCAGGGATAGGTTGATGTACTTGGCCTCAGTCAGGATCTGGCCCCCCACACCGGTCTTTCCCACTCTCTCAGAGCCGGCAAGGTCCACCAGATGGAGTTTGGAGCGACACAGAGTAGCCGAGCCTGGCTCGCGGCCACACAGATGAATGGTGAAGATACAGTGAGAGCGAGTGGAGGCCTGATTCATGGGTGTCTGAAAGAGAAAACGAAAAGAACATGGCTAAAAATCAGGAGAAAAACAGTTACAGTAAGCACATACACTGCACAAGTTTAGGTACACCTTGTCTTGTTTAAAATAAGAATTATTTAATAGTACTAGTAAGCTAATATTTCAGATTTTGTCAAAATGATACAAACATACAAAATGTATAGTATATATAGAGAGAGACCGGGGTCCTAAAACTTTGGCCAAGCAGCGTAGTTAATCAGATGTGATGCTATGACTGTACTCTGTACTGTAGTGTATTTGAGCCACTAGCACATTCTTCTCCATATCCAGCAAAGTAATATGTTGCTTTTGTATTGGGGTGGGGATGAAGGTCCTGTTGTGTGTCAGTAGCTGGAAGAAGAAGCAGAAGACAGAGCAAACAAAGCATAAGAAACATGCAGTCACAGGGACTTTTCTGGTCGGAGAAAAATATAAGCCGCTTGTTTGTAAGCCCTATGTGCATGTGCTGAACATTTGCATCAATGATAGACATGTGTGACTGATGCCTGGTAAACAATGCAGTCATTTGAATGAGGCTCTTTTACCAGTGTCAAAAATAAAGCAGGTCAGACCAGGGCATGGAACAAAATTGTTCTGACTCACTGGTGCACATTTCTCAATGAGCAAAAATGAGAGGCTGCATGTAACCTCAAATGACATCAAAGCAAAGAATGGTCCAAGCAGATAAAGGGGCACTGCATTTATAGTCTGATGATGCACAGGGCTTTGCTGATGGAGCACATGCCTACTGGCATTACTAGAGAGCAAAATCTCGGCTGACTCACAGCCTTGTTTAAGTGTTCTGCAGACACCAATCTGGCATCAGCACCAGAATAATAAAACCACACTTCAGACTTCAAACCTGTCGAAACCATCCTCCATGTAGACATCATGGAAGAAACGACCCATTTCCAGCAAGATTACAGCCGAACTCCTTTTGCCAGTGATTACCTCCTCCATTTACATCTGCCTGGTAGAAAATTCAGGGCCACCACAGTCTGTACAGCTAAGCTAATATTGATAGTGTAAATAACACTAATATTGCCATAATATCTTAATATCTGAATACTAATCTTTCATAACAATTGTGTGGACTTGCATATATGAAGTTCTTTCATTTTGACTTGAAAGTGTCAACAGATGGGGCATGTTTAAAATGTTATTACACCTCTGAGTAGCATAGTAATTGAAAGCCATTTCATCCTACTTGGTTCTAACTTTTTGGACTGTTAGCAGAGGGATCTGCAAGGCCTATATTCTATTTATATGTCTGCAATGTATTTTAAGGTTAAGCTATTTAGGAACTGGAACACTAAACATAATATCTTAAAAAAATACATCTGGTTTGCCACTTTTGACATTAACCCCCTAGTTTTTGATACATTTTTGAGATACCAAATCCTGATTTGGTAGCTGCTTTAACATGACTAGTGAAACATCCATATTTCATATTTGTATTTAATTTCTAGCACCTAAGGCAAGCTTATTCTCAGACTCTGAATAAGCCGACATTCATTTGTGGCTTTTTAGTCCACAAAAAGCTGAGTAAAATTGACTTTAACTTTAAAGAAAACAAAAGCCATTCATTTGACTAGGCATAAAAGCATACTCCCCATTTCTGGTTAATCTCATGATGCTGAAACACTGAGGTTTTAAACCACAGTTCATGTTTACACTTTAAAAGGCTGACCATTTCCAGAAACCTAGGCCACACACCTTGAGCAGCATCTGATTCAGCAAGACCCAAAAAGATGAGCAGCGGTCAGCAGACCCTGGCCCCACAATCCTGCTGCTGTGGCCGCTGGACATGGGGGCCGCAGATGTGGAGGTCAGGTGGGGCCATGTGTGCCGATGCATGTGAGCAGGCAGGTGGGAAATGGAGAGAAGAGACCCCATTCAAAGCCTTCTCCTGGTGAACAGGGGGCCATTTCCTGACCTGGAAAGTTTGTGCGGTCAGGCCTTCAGGCACACGAGCTCATTGCTCCTTTTCAGAGTGAACGGGTCAGATAGCAGAGGGACAGTTTAAAGAGCATGCCTGCTTCTTAGCACAGTGACTCTGTTAACAATGAGGCCTGAAGGAATTTGGCAACAAATCATACGACAATCCTTAATGTACCATAGTGAAAAAAAAGTCAGATTAAAAAAATAAATGTCTCCAAGCCTGCCAAAATGTGTAATACTTCCTCTCTGTTTGTTATTTCAGCAGTTTGATAGAAATAATCCCACAGGTTGAAATCATCACACTTATGGAGTCGCTGTGTGTATTCTTGAAGGGCTTTCCAGTCCTAAGGTTATGTTTAGATGAGAGAGCAGCTGTTGTGTTCATTTGGTATTGAATCCAGGTTACTAAAGGAAGGTCTCCAAAATCTTAAATGTATTAATTGAATCATGAATGCTTCCAAACCTTCCATTAAAGATGTGCATTATGACAATATTTGTCAATTTGTCAACATTTGACAACATGTCACATTATGTCACAATAAATATTTCACATTTAATCATTTTGTCTGTGAAGAAAACGTCTTATAAATGTACTGTTCCTTTCCTAAAGGAAATAAGTTAAAACACCCTTTACAAGGAGCAAATATGGCATTTTCTGCAACGTTTGGTGCACAGTTTATTTTAGTTGCATATTGGGTTCTATGTTTTCCCAATAAATGGAATCCAGTAATAACTGGTAATATTGCAGTAGTATGTTACTGTAGAGGATGCGTTATCTTATTTTCATTATCAAATCATTTCATTTGACTGGGGGGGCTTGTATGTGACTGTATTGGTTTTTTCTATACTTGCTCCAGGGCCCTCATGCTGGTGCGATTTAGGCCTCGGCCACCTGTGTGGGGGTTTTATAAAAACAGAGGCTTTCCTCCTTTTTTCTTAAAAAACACGTTTTTAAAAAATTTGCCCCCTGAAAAATGCTAAAACACTGTCAGGAACATGCAAAACTAAGAGAGCAACATAAAGCTATGTAAAGCTATGTTGGCCAATCAGAAACCTGAAACAAGATATTACTAGTTCCAGTAAGCTAACAATGGTCTCTTCCAAAACAAGAGATTGGATGTAGCATAGATTCATAGAAAAAGCTGTTTAAAAAATACCCATGTACTTAAGGACAAGGCCCGAAAGCAAGCTTAGGATTTTATACCTTACTCAAAGGGGAAAAAAAGTGCTCGAATCTAGTGGCCTGAAAAACTGGGTCAGTACATCGCCAATGCTCACTTAGATATTAGAAATTAATCGAATGTTAATAATATTTAAAGATTTAATTTTCATTTAATTCAACACAAGGCCCAATATACACATCAAACAATATCACAATAGGAGGAATAAACATGAGACTTTCTCCTAGAATCCACAAAAACCAGAACATCTAGCTAAAATGTGTTGAATTTCAAAAGCTCTTGGGAATTAGGTCGATCAGTAAAGTACTCACCTCTGCAATCATGCGATTTGTGTCGCCCAGGAAGAGCAAATTCAAAGCCTCTTCTTCATTGGCTGACGGTTGCAATGAGAGGTTCTTGAGGTGAATGTTCTGGTCAGGATCCTCCATTATTGTTACTTTCCTTTATCAATGGCAAAACAAAGTACAAAAGAGTACATCATAAAACACAAGAATGCAGCAAGCAAATGAACGCAGAGTCAGTGCTTACAGGGGACTGTGGGTACAACACATTGAAATCAGCTCGCTTACATAAACAGTGCACAGCTGTGCATCCCAACACTGCAGGACTAGCAACACACATGCTTTATCCATCAAATGGAGGGCTTATAATGTGATAATGAAGCGGCAAGCTTTCTCAAAACAAACAAATGAATTACTGCCCACGTTCAGTGCCTTGGGGTTCGGAGATGGCTTGTGCAGATGCTGGAAGCTAGCTTTGAACTTGGGGCTTCAATGCGATCCAACAGCTTCTTGAAGATAGCAAGCAATGCATGCTGATCAAAATAAGAGAATTAGGGTGGTGTGTCAATTTATCTTAACCCTTTGGAAAACTGAACTAGAAATTCTTACAAATATAGCTAAGATACAAACACTCCCAACTCTGCTTGTGTTAGCGGGTGGTAAAGTTCCATTGTTGTTTAAGTTGCAGAAGGGGATTCTGGGTCCAGCAGAACTGTAATCAAACTGTTGACACCCAGTATTTGGCAAATCAGGGACAATATGAGGAGGATGGGAAGGGGTGGGAAAGAGAGAGAGAGAGAGAGAGAGAGAGAGAGAAAGAGGGGGAGGGAGGTGGAAACAGGCTACTTGTAACAGTGGATTTCAGACACTATAGCTCCTTGAAAGTTTAGCCAGTGTGGTCAGGAGTGGGCATTGTCTATTTTCAGCAGTGTGTAATTAGTGGGACTTGAGGCCTTCAGTTAGATACAGCAAGTCAACGAGAGAGAATTAGAGTAAGACAAAATAAAGAGAAAAGAACCAATGGTTGCAATGACACACTTAAAGGTTAATGTTCATTAAGTAAGACATTAAAAAGCTAAACAGAGACAATACTGAGGCAGAAAGAGAGATAACATGACTTCTACAGACAGAAATAAAAGGGAAAAGAACAACAGACAGGCATATTCAGGAGCAGCTCACAGTAAACTGCAGCCCACAGGCACAAGTAAATGAAAATTCCTGACCTGTGGTTGAGACAGATATCATCCACTCCTGTCACTGAAGCTTGTTATTTTACAGCCCTACTAAGGGAAGAGGCTCAATCTCAACTTTGCCTGCTTTTGTCAAAGTAATCATGGCAAATAATTACATTCTACCCAGGGCACTGATCTGAAACACACAGGTAACATATAGATCTAAAG
Organism: Clupeocharax schoutedeni; assembly: GCA_037974565.1. Lineage (NCBI taxonomy): Eukaryota > Metazoa > Chordata > Actinopteri > Characiformes > Alestidae > Clupeocharax > Clupeocharax schoutedeni. The sequence goes on along the minus strand of JBBPDH010000001.1, from coordinate 38,761,084 downwards.
TATAGCACTATAACATTAATGAAACTGTTGGGACCATGGGGTGAAACATTATTCATTTCTTACAGACAATGCCGGAGAGGGTAATCGAGCGAAAAGGCAGAATTTCCAGTGATAAATAAATATATATATATATATATATATATAAAGACTGTAAACGGTGAAACGGTAAACACTACAGCGTTTACAGCAACCCCTCCTAGTGTTGTACTGCCCCAGTTTGCAGTAATTGGTTAGAGATTAGAGATTATTCTGCTCAAATTCTGCTTGCTTCTGTAGGTTGTAGACACAACAGGTAATGTTCTGCCAGCAGCGGCAAAAAAGCAGGGAAAACTTCAACCAGTCAAGCCGAGCAAATGTAAATGAGATGTACGACTGAAATCAAAGTATTTGAAAGAGTTAATTGAGTGTGTGCTGTTTGTATAGAGTGGGACACTGACGGTAAGTCCTCCAGGTTGGACGCTTCATGTCGGGGATCCAAAAGGTCATATCCCACTTCATTGTAGATCTCCAAGTACGATATGTGGGTGGTATACACCATACTTCTGTCCTGTAGGTAAGAACAGAATCAGTTACTACAGAGCAGTAAAAAAACATTAGAAAGACTGAGGAACAGACTCTAACCTGGCTAAAACGCTGGTATAAATAAGACAGAGTTCTGGGGATGATGCCTCGGTCACTGTAGCGCTCAGCACCGCCAGTGATGGTGAACGTCTTGCCACTGCCAGTCTGTCCATAAGCAAAGACGGTGCCATTGTAACCTGCCAGAACACTGAACATATACATACAAACAAACATCATCGTAAATACTAGGAACTGACAATACATTTATTTTTTATTCATTCCAATATGCAAATGATCATTTGTGTTCTGCATACTGTGTGCAGTGACCAGTCACAGTTTAGAATGAGTTTACATGTAATCCAATAATCATAAATAAAAAATAATCTGAAGACCAATCTTTAAACATGTAATTACTGACAATATTTTAATAATGTTACACTATCACAATATGCAACAATGTAATTATTACAATAATATAATACTATTTCTAATATAAATCTTAAATGATGGAGTGATTTAGACTTTCACATGGAGACATCTGGGAGTGGTTAAGCTGACATTCACGAAATCACTATTTACTGTAATAATGTTATTCATATTTATTGTAATATTAGTCTTTGGAACACTTACTGCCGAGCTTAACTTTTAAATAGAACTTACTCATGTGCTTAAGACGTTTACACCATCACTGTTGGAACACAACCATGTATCTCCAAAATATTAATGTTTCAGAAAGAAGAAAACACAATTGTAACCTAAAATGGTTTCACAGACACACACACACAAACATATACATACATATACTAAGCTGAAAAATACAGAATCGAGCAAGTAAAAAAGCCTGTAAAAAGTGAAGAAAAAGTGCTGATGGTGTCTTGAGATTCTAAGTTTTGACTCAATGAAACCTGACATTCCAAATCACTCGAGAGAAGGAAAAGCTCCTGAGGCGCTCATGGCCATGGAGACAGACAAACAGCAGAAGCAGAAGCTCTAAACCAGTATGGATCACGCAGAGCACTTTTTGGTTTGGCACTGCAGCAGGCATTCAGGGTGCCATTCAGGAAACCTGAGCTGCATTTAACTCGACTGCAAACCAATAAGCCTGTTTTCCTTAGTGCCAACCACACCAGATAAGCAGCTGACATCTGACATTGCTTCGCATGACGTGAGAAAAAAGCAGACCATATGCCACTAAAATATAATTTACTTAGATCTTTCATCAAAAGTGTCTATAAGAGGGTGTAATGGTTACAGTGTGGTTTTGAAAATTTGGTTTTGGATATAACTTGGTGGAGACATTGGTGGTGATTATGATGTAGAGCAGAACTTCTGGAGGAGCTACACAGGACAACTCCTGCTCTGGGAATCCTGGAACCTCAATTTCTGCCAATCACCACAGTGCATCTTGAATGGCACAAGCCTAATATGGGCAGTTTGACATTTATGAAATAGAGAGGATGAAAAATTACTTTATCTGAGCCATCTTATTATAAACTGGTTTTTAGCCTAATTGTAGTCATCTAGTACAAACTGTCACTCATTTGCCCTACACTGTGTCAGAATAGTAAGTAACACTTTAATCTAGTAGAGTATCAAGCAGAGATTGGCAATATACCACATTTCCATTTTCATTTCCAATACTAATACTGAAACATTGACTATTGTGTGACACCAGTCTGCTTTTTCCTCTTTCAAAGCTTAAGACGAGCATCTTTATGTAAACTAATACACTCAAGCTACTCAAACCCTTCACTATCCCACAGAAAGCAAGACACAGCTAACAACATGACAGACACATTGTGAGTGAGTGCTGCTTAATGACTGTTTAGGATTTTTGTCCATTGACAGCTAGTACCATCTTAATCAAATATACATGTTTTTGGTTTACGTCACTGGATAACACTCTATCTATATCTATTATCTCTAAAAACTATAGAAGCAAGTCTACTAGTGATTACCTAACTCTCTTTGGTGCAAATACCTAATAATGATGGCACACAGTTTGCAGGCCTCTAACTCTTCCTTGCTCCAGCGTGAAACTAATAAAGTAAATTTTGAAACTGACTTTGAAACCGACTATATTACAGATTAGAATAAAATTGTACCTGAAGATGCCATGCTACTAATGGAACTAGTCATCAGGATCTGTTCAACAGCATACAACAGCGGTACAATTTACAGTGGAATTGCGTGCAACAAGGGGAAATAAATATTCCAGCCCTAAGTAGAAAATGAATGACATATGCGGACTATCCTTCTTCATCAGTAAACCTCATTACAGGTGATAAAATGCTATGGACACTGAGTTACTACTTACAACTGCTCTGGTGATTCAAAGAACCTGTCTTCGTTTACCATCAACCACTTATTAGACGAAGACTGGAAAAGTCAGGTCTAGGAATGTCTGAAGTGTTGTAAATATTTCTCATAAGCAGGCATTTTTATGAGCCCTGGAAGCATATTGGGAGCTGCTTGACATTAGAGAATGGGTGATAATCACCTGACTCATCAATGAATCAGTGAACCAAGAGAGGGGTCTCTGACTAAACAGACTGACTCTGTGTGGTATTATGACTCTGCAGGGCAGAGATAGTACAAAACAACCATGAAAACCACAAATCAAGGTTAAAATGAGCTAAAGAGACAAAGACTGGGGCTGCCTTTAACCTGCCTTTAGGGAGCAAGGCCTAATATTATAAAACTACCTGAACAAAGTTACTTGAGTGTTCACAATTATTTAGGTTGATTATAAGCAAGTGCTTTTCCTTGTATTGTCACACGAGAAACATGTAAGCTCTGTTTGATTGAATTCACACAATGTGTTGGTGCAACATAATGATATCTACATAGTACAGATAACTATGAAGAAAGACCAAATTTGGCCACTTTAGAATACCTTACTTTTTGCATAAAAAGAACAAAAATTACTATTATATAATCAGTGACATTAATTTAACTGGCAATTGATCATCATTTAAAAAGAAAAAGATAATGATCAGGGTCATTCTGTCAGAAACTTTTTCTTGATTTTATTACTGCCATGCATTAAGAGAGGGACATGAATTAGAATGATCTAATCAAAACTTTAATTGATATTTACTCATGCACTGCTGACACCCGTTTACTTTTAGGAGGTGCCTTTATCAAATTATTTTCCCCTCCTAGCTCATCACTTGCAGGATATATTTAATTATGACAAGAAACTAATTAGAAGTAATTGTAATGCTTGTTTAGGAGGAAGAGAAAACACAATTTTGGGCACATCTGACATTTGTTAACATCAGAACAAATGAAAAAACATCAAATTGTCTATGCATTCATTCATTATCCAAGCTGCTTATCCTCACCAGGCTTGTGGCGGTGCTGGAGCCTATACCTGTGCTCGAAAATCATTGCAAAACAAATGATTTTCAATTATCACTCAGTAATTATCATATAATTATGATTTAAATAGTACTCCAATTTACTTTTACGGTGAAACGAATCAGCAAGAATAAACTCTTGTTTCATGACTGCCTTTTTTGAAAGCCCCAAGATGAAAAACATAATGAGTTACTAACACTAACTCAAATGCTACAAAAGGCATCAGTCAACATTTCTGTGCAGAGACAGTTCCCATAAATCTCCCTCCTCTCTTAATGGAAATTTCCTTATGGATTTATAAATCCACCACCGCTCTATAAAAAACTCCTCTGGTAAGATCGAAGGGCGAGTCACTAAGAAATCCATGCCACTCTGTCCCTATCCTGCGTCGTCATGGTAATTAAAGGTCTTCCAACCCACATGAAGGGTGGGGTTTTAAGCGCACTCCAAATTGAGATTATGAGTAATGCAAGAAAGACGTTCTTTTAATATATTCAGGAGGAGCTGGTTTTATTTCTCAATGACCTGTTTTCAATGGTGCATTTGGTTGCTGGTGAGGAGGTTTGAGGCTTGGTGAGAGCTGCTTTTTGGTAAAAATGACAAGACAGAGGCAGACGCTGTTCAACAGAAGAAAACCAATCCAGGCTTTCACCTAGTGTCTTTCATTAAAAAAAAATATGTAGAAAGACATTGGTCAAAGATGCCATTCCCAGACACTGTACTTTACATTCTTGGCCTTTGAGGTAATGAAGGACAAAGCAACCCTTCAAATGAAAAGAAACTGATCAAGATGACCTACAATGAATCACTGACACACAACCATAGCACTTCCAACACTTTCCAAAATCCTCCAAGTTCCAAGTCTTTTAATATAATGAAATGAAAGAAATCTTGAAGGTTGACTGGTATGGCACTGCATGCAGTGCCAATGCTCCATTTAGCGGTTAGAGGGCAAGGACAGGCCAAGAATCACAGCTTTCCTTCATTACAGTCCGTGTACCAGCTCACTGTGTGTGCCATGAAGCTTGTGTGGTCCAGGCCAGACAACGTTCACAATTTCCTGCACACTTTACACTTAGATAGCTTCACTCCATTTCGAAAAAAGCAGGTCGAAACAAAGTCAATGAAAAAAAAGAGCCAGTACATCGTCTAAATGATGAAGAAATGGAGCCCAGCTCAGATAGTAAAAGCAGAAAATTAGACTTTATGAGTAAATGACTAAATTTCATTTTATCGGTACTGACATGCATAAGAGGAGAAATGCTATGAACTGCTCTAAGGCAGCACTTTGCAGCAGACATTACAGCTGCAGTTTACCCACAGAGACCTCACTGAGCCTGTGCTCTAGGCTAAAACATAATCCAGAATTTCTGTAGAAGAAATTCAGTGGTTTCAGATTTTAGAGGCAGATTTAATTCAGAATAAAATAAATGTACATATGAATGGATCACAACCAGCGGTGCACCTTTGTGTCACTGTTGCAGTGTCCTCTGGGCAGAAACTGGCCACCAATCGGAGACTAGAGGATCAACAACACACACTACGCAGCACCAGATGAACTGTCATCAGTAACTACAAGGTGAACCACAAGGTTAGATTTGTGTGCTCAGAGTTGTAAAACTCTCCAATTGTGTGTGATTCATCCTGAGTAGCCCCCCCACACACACATTCTCCACTATTGTGTCAATATTACAGCTGTCCTAAGATAATACTTGTACCAGCCATTGATGAACAGGGTTAGGGGAGCTAAAATTCAAAACTAAAAAGTGTACCACTATGGCGTAAAGTGGATAATGAGTGTATATATACACAATAGGTGGTTTGTCCATGTATTTAGTTCTGTAAAACCTTTTTTAAATGGATTATAAAAATGAAAGGCTGCATTATTACATAATCAAATCACAATTCATGAATTAATAACTTAAATCCTTTGTGAATTAGATCAAATAAGCCTAATTTATGGACTCTACCATTTCATGTTTTTGGAACCCCTTTTTCATGCTATACAGAACTATTTTGAAAAGGATTCTTTGAAAAACCATTCATAACATTACAGATAAGAACCATTTGACATATCCAGTGCTCACAGTTTTAAACACTGTCTTGACTAAAGAACCCTTGAAGAACCACTGAGGGTTTCTGCGGTTTAAAAGTGAAGGTGGTTTACCACCCTTCAACATTGAAAGGGTCAAACACAGGCAGATTTGTCCCACAGGCAGATTTGTCCCGCGTATGCTGAGAGTATTTACCACATGATTCATTACTTTTCTATTAAATACAATTTAGGATTCTTACCAACTTTAGCCCAAATCATAATTATAGTTACGCTCTCCACAATAACACCACAGTGCACTGTGCTGCCCCACTGCCAATTAGCTGGAGGAGCTGTAATAAACCATTTCAAATCAAGTTCATGAGCATTGTCTGAGGAATTGTGTCAATTCTTAGTGGAGGACACCTACCTTGAAGGACGCACCTAATTAACCCTCAGCATGCATAATTACACTAAGTGTGATATGATCCGGTGTGAAATAGCATTCATTATGCACTTGTCGTTATCAGAAAATTGTGCTCATTTTCCAATCTCTATCAAGTATTCAAGCAGGCCTTAGAATAACATTCTACACTCTGCATTTGGACATGTAGACTCAAATGTTCTGCATAATTGTGTTCTTTGGCAGAAGAGTATACCTTTCATCTGACCCATGAATTAAAGAGTAAAAAACACACTCTATGGCATGCACATTTCAGGCTTGTCGTTTTGGCTTGACCTAAACTGTCTTGCTATTCGGGCAAGCTGTTGATTCGTGATTGATCCGGTATGAGAATGTGGTCCAAATCGGAACCGAAAATATTTGGTCCTGGTTTCTTGTGTTTTACAGGTCATGGAAAAGGTCAAATAAATACTGCACATGTTAAAATTCAATCTGACTGTCTGCATAAACAGAGCCAAAGAATGAGACATCATACTCACTTATCAGCTACAGGCTTAGCAATCCTCTCAAAGATCTCCTCTTGCTTGCTTGATTGGTCAAAAACCTTTTGAAACCTAAAAAGACAAAGAAATGGTCAGATCCACTTATTTGTCAACGCCAGGGATTCAGAAAAGAAACCAAGTTGTTTTTTTCTAAATAAATATTCAAATGAATATTCGAATGTTGGGACCAAGTCATTCTGGAAAGGGCGAGGTCTACTTTAAAGTAAAGCCCTGTGTGGGATGAAATTACTTGATTATTCTTTCAAGCCACACCAGCACCTATGATCAGTGTACTATATTCAGAGTGTCTGCATTTGGCAATGTTCCTCCACCCCGTTAAAATGTGTCCTGAGTGACACTAGATGGGAAATGAATGGGAATCAACTCTTAATGCCATAAATGTGGGATTTCTGTCCATGAGCAAAAGGGATTTGGGAAGTCTATTAAAGTCCCGCGGTTGGCACTATCCATTACTGGCACTTACAACTGTGAATTTTGAATTTGCCCTGGCCACTGGGTAAGCGCATCAGAGTCCATGAACAGAGTGAACCAGAACTTTCAGGCCTAGCTTTACACATGCCAAGTTCATGAAATAAAGCTTAAATGGTAAAGATTGGATATGATTTAGCTTCATTAGTGACTCACACAGGTGTAACTATAAGGATTTAAATGATAACCTATGTGACATGCATATTTAAAATAATACTTGATTGATGTATCCTAATTTGCAGAGGTAATTTACATCATTTCCCCCCTTTCTCACAAAAACATTTAATCAATCAATCAAGACATGTTTAGTGCCTGAAGTTTCCTTCCTTATTATGAAGTAGCTACTGCACTGTTATTGCATTTCTTAATTCTCTACTATCTTATCTTTATTCATCTCGTTGCACTGATAATAAATAAATAAAGGTCTTTTTCTTTTTTTTCTTACTTAAAAAAAGTGGAGAAACAGGCCGCCAGTCCATCATTTATAGACAAATTAATTTGAGATTATATAACTAACTCTACAACAACAATGCGGAATCCATTTTTTATAAGATGCATCATAAGATAAACAAGATCTTTAGAGTGATTTCATGTGAAGTGGTGCATTGTAGACATTTCTTCACCATGGAGGTAAAAGCGGCCAGGTGGTCTACAAATATGACATTTATACATATATACAATCCAAAACTGCTACTTAAAGATGTCCACAACTTAATATGCAATGTTGTTAGTAGTAAAACAGGAGCAAATAGTAAATCTGAAAATAAAGCTTTCCTTCGGGACTACTTCAAGGCCAGAACTATCATAAAACATCTCAAGAATCAGGCAACATATTCATAACTATTTCTCTTAATGACTTTCTGTGAGGTAGGTTTTATAGCCATTTAACATTACAAGCGCATGGTTCCAGTCACCACCACTGTGAACAAACCAGGCTTTCTCTAGAATGGAGAATTTTCACATCAAACTGCTCTGAATTAGTTCGTAACAATTTAATAATGCAGACAATTTGCAGCTCTTAAATCAGCCTGAGAACAATCTGTCCTGTTCTGACCCTCAGAACCAAGTTTTCAATCCAAAACTCATTTAATCTACCACAAACCAGACCACCAAAAAACTATACATTTCTAATGAGAGTAGACTTTTAAAGGAGAGTAAACTTGATTTATTCAAGTATTATGATTTCTTACAGGAATGTTGAAATGGTACAGTGAAGTATACCTTAGTGTACTTCTACATTTATTAGGCAATTGCATACAAGCAGGCCTATTGTCACCTGAATCTGTAGCTTTCCCTTTTGTTATTGATGAAGCCGTCTGCTAGATCCCTTGGAATTACGAATTCCAGTTTGCCTCCACTCTGCTCCTCATTATCCACAGAGTACACCTGGAAAGAGCGAGTCAGTTAATCCTTCCTCACCCGGCAGAATCAAACAACTTTTACACTCTTAACCCATCTGCAGAATGTATTTATTTATTTAAAGAGCTACATCATGGAAAACTAAATATTTCTCATACGTTCATTTATGCTGCAAAACAGTATGTTTCACTGTTTTAGTACTATCCCAAAAAAACAACCCATTTACATTTATTATTCTATTCTGCCAAAGCAGGTTAGTCCTACCATTCATGCTGATGTTATAAGCAGTGTGTCTACCTGGGCTGCCTTTTGAATGAGCCAGTCAGAACAGAAGTAATTTCTGTACATTGCTCTTTATGATATAATAAAATTGCCATGTAAAAAATAAATACATAAAAATGTATGATATGAGACTTTTATTGCATCTAATTGTTAAAGCAAAATTTAGCTCGCCCTGACCTATCCCACAATTGCTCTTATACCATCCCATGATTATGATGCTGGCTTACTGGGCTTACTAAGATATATACACTAAAAATAAGCTTTCCAATGTAAAATGCCGATGTTACCCCCATACATACACAGTACTGTAATTCATTCAAGCACGTTTTATTGGTAATGGTCATTTTCTTTGGTATAAGCAGTTAAACATAGTAAGAATTGAATTTACACAAACGCCTGAAGCCGCGAACTTTGTGGGGGAATATTGTATTGCTGACTTGCCATGTTTTCTGTAGTTACCGTTTAATTTCTTTAATAAAATGAATGAAACATGAATGTAATATATTGTGTTGTTTGAAGGTAACAGGCTGTCCTGTCTAAAAGCTACACCCAGCTCTAAACTAGTTATACCAACAATGTACTAACATCCTCTGTGCTTGGGATCAATTTGACCCTAGCAATTTAAACCTCCAAAAATTTAAATTGCACATTTTGTGTCAGATGCCTTATGTTTCTTTGTTGACTAACTAAATAGTGCTTTAAATAAAACATATGTAATGCCAGATCTCGTAGAAAATGTTTTCTCTCCCCCATGTCACATAATCGATCAGTAGTTCTCACACTCCTACAGGCATGACTACAGTCGGTTATGGCCCTAGAGCAGAGTGATGTTTTTGAAGATTATATTACTGCATATTACAGTGCCCTCAAAAATAGTGTCCAAAAACAAAAGTTGATGTTCTACACAGCTAAAACAGCTTTGTCAAATTATACACTATATGGACAAAAGTATTGAGACACCTGACCATTACAATAACAGGGCATTTAAAGACATTGCATTCAAACATATACTTTAAGGAGTTGGTTCCCCTGTGTACATGTACTGTAACAGAATCCACTGTTCTTTAAAGGTTTTCCACAAGTTTTGGAAGTTTCTGTGAGGAATCTGTGCCCATTTATTCTGCAGAGCATTTATGAGTTCAGGGACAGTAATTACGTCCACATTTGCTGTCTATTTATTGTTTGGCTGTTGCCCTGTTTGTTGTAAGCTGCACTCTGTTGAATATTGTATGTTGCACCGTGGTCCATGGAGAAATGTTGCATCTCACTTTGTATATGTACACAGCTGCTGATGACAATAAAGTAGCCTTGAACCATGAACCTTCTTCCACAGTCAGCTCATCCAACCATGTCTTTATGGAGCTTAGGGCACAGTCATTCTGGAAAAGGCCAGAAAAGGCTCCTCCCCAAGCCATGTCCACAAGTGTTGCATTGTGCAAAACGTCTTGGTATGCTGAAGCATTGAGGTTATTGCCCTTTACTGGAAGTAAGGAGCCTAACCCAAACCTTAAAACAGTATCCCAATACTTTTGTCCATATAATGTATATTGATGGTGATTGCCCAGTTGTCCCCAGAAGGAAAAGTAGCAAAAGTAATTTCATATGAAGCAAAAAATGAAAATACATATATATTTATACAAATATATTTATTTAGAGACATTAAACGTTGCTACGTGACTTGTCTTGACTTGAATGGGCTTAAATTGACCACAAACAAAAAATGATTGTTTAACCCAGACAGTACTGTAGGACTGCACTGCCTCTCCTGAACTATAGTGGCTCTGGAGCCCAAAGCACTCACCGCAGGGGCTTTCTCTGTCGGTTTTACGCGGGCGAATATCTGAATGGTTTGCTTGACCATCTTTACAGCGGGTTTTTGAAAGAAATAAATTAACTACAGCTATAAAATATTATAACTTTAGCCTCCTGCAGCAGCCAGAGTCCTCCATTACACCCTCCAGCACCCCTCCTTCTGTTTGTAGCGGTTGCTAGGTGAGGAGTCGTGGCGTGGGTAACGTGACCAAAACGTGGCAGATGATTGGCTACAAGGAGCCAACGTGACTCTTCGAAGGGTTCAGTACAATATATGGACAAAAATATTGGGACACACATGTTAAATATTTAATTCCTGTGTTTATTCATTATAGACACTGCCATAATGACTAGCATGTGAAAACATAATAGTCGTACAATACTGTACAGTAAGAGACTGTACAGGGTACTTTTCTCTCATCTATCTTACCATTGTGGATGGAAATGGAGGCTAACACAGATAAATTACATGACAAGTTAATGAAGACTTTTAAATGACATCAGCGACAGAATATTTGCCTGTGGCCTAAATTTAAAATGTAAGAATTTCCCCCCACGTAAAGAGCATCTCAGCTGTTTGAGTGACATCTGATTACTTTTGTGTCAGGGATATCTGATTTGATGCCACTCTGAGTCAGGGGAGAGAGAGAGAGCTACAACTGAATTATTGAGTGGAGGGAGAACACACCAATCAAAAGTTATAGTTTTTACCATCAATTCATTTCATAAAATGCAGATTTTTTTGTTAAGCAATGAAAATTAGTTGAATAAGCAACATTAAATGAAAATATTCCAAATAAAACATCCATCCATCCATTTTCTACCCCTTTGTTGGGGGTATACTTGGGGTCGGGGGGTCAACAAGTTTCCTTTATAACACGGAAAGAATGTTTAACAGTGCACGTCTGACATCCTATTATCTGGTTGTGTGTTGATGAAGAGTCCAATTCTAGAATGTCCTTTACCTTTGAATGCACTTGTTAACTGTTTCATTCCAGTGGTTGTCACTTAATAGCCTGTTAACACTTTCCCGGTGATCCACATTATAATCATTATTTTGTTAGGTGGCTCATGGATGGTGAAACACTGTAAACTCACTGTAATACCCAGATGGCTTGTTTTATTTGATATATTCTTATTTAAAGTTGTTTGTTCAACAACTTTCCAATGATTAATAAGAATAATAATCTGCAATTTATGAAATAAATGCATAAGTGGTAAAAACCTGTATTGCAAAATCTTCTGAATGGTTCTGTATATGTTCGCTGAACAGCTGTAGCAGCTCTCTCTCTCTCTCTCTCCCTCTCTTCCACTGTCTCTCTCTCTCTCTCTCTCTCTTGCTCTA
>JBBPDH010000001.1:38720514-38732283 GCA_037974565.1 Clupeocharax schoutedeni | reverse complement strand
CTTCTGATGGCATAGATTCAAACAGTTGAGATAATTGCCCCGTTTTCACCTTTTCTGTAATGTGATAAACCTGTAAAAATGAAAATGAAAGCAGTGTTAGGATGTTTGAGACTAGCTGAGGTCCTCAGACAGCATGGGACCGTTGGATCAGAAATCCTGCAAGGTTTAGAGGCCCAAATAAGAAGTGATCCTGCAGTGATCAGCATGATCTTTCATGGGCTATGCCTTGAAATGCAAACAAAATTCCCTTTGTTCACATTGTATGCAGATTGACAGATCTAGTCTTAATCACATTTGTACACAATGGTGATAGGATTACCCTAAAAACCAACTGTGCTGCTTTTTCGTTCTCCTTCGATTGTCAAAACACTCTCTCAGAGCGCAGTCATCCTAGCCATCATTTGGAAAGCTTGCTAGCGGAGTGACAAACCGCATCATTTGTAGCAACCAAAGCATCTACTTAACCATGAAAAGACTCCCTCTCTGGAAAGTTTATTCAGCAAAACGAGGCCTTTCATTTCAGCTTTCATCCTCGGCGACATTGCACGGTTTTTGCCTCCTACTCTGTTGGTGTGCTCCAAATGGACTGTTGAGTGAAATGCACCATTCGTTTGTGTCGAATGTTTCAGACATTTCCACCTCCGAGAGATGTGGCAGCTGCCATCGCGTTTGGCTTTTAATGGCTATAGCCCTGGGGAATACCAGAATGCTGTGTGGTCTCTCCATTAATGAGTTGTTGTTTTTGTCCAGGTTTCACCTGGGGCTGTCCTTCAAGGAGCATGTTGGCAGATTTTAAGGCGTTTGAAAATGAGCTCTTCCTCTAGATCTGAGTTGTACTTATTAGCTTAATCAAATACTAATTGTGTAAATACCTCAAAATTGTGGTGTTGACTATCACTATGATATAAATATTTCGAATTATTCTGTAAATGTGCTAAATATACAAATGTATATCTAAACCTTTACAGCACATAGAAAAAAGTTTAAGCTGTTTCTTCATTTTTACATGTAAAATATTGAGACCGTATTTCCAATATTCCATATTCCAATATTGATGCGGTTAATTCGCCACCCTCAGACTGAAGCATGCACACTTTTGCACCCATGGCATGTCATTTTGTAAACTCTCTTTGCAGCAGACAGGCATGCCAAGGTTCATGAAACCAGGACCTTGGTGCATGCTTCTTTCCTCTCCTTCCTGATTAATAAACACTGAATAATCTGTTATCTGCATCCAGGAAATGGGGACGTAAACAAGAACCAAGTGCCAGGGTTTAGGCACAAACTGTCCGCCTGTGTCTTGGCAACTAGGTGTTGTATATGGTAGCATGAAACAGGTTATGTGTACGTGTGAGGGATCCAGAGCGCGGCAGAGTGAGTGTGCTTGTGTTTGGTTGTCTAAATGGAAAACAGGTCCACATTCCTTCCAGAAGTGGATGCCTGTTATCCAGTGATGCGCCGTTTGACAAGCTTTTCGGTGAGGCATGTGTGAGGGCAGAGGCTGCTGTGACCCGGCCTGAACTGGACCACATAGCCAACCATAGTGAAGTATGGCCTGTGTGTAAAAGTGCACAAAAGAATTCATGAGCTCCTATTAGGCCAAGAGACTGAGTGCCTGATATCACACTGAGCGATTAGAATAAAGGTCATCTCGTCTCTGGTGTCTGCACAGCCTCTTAATATTTATTACTTACTGCAATGAGGTGGGCTGTGGGATAGGTATTATTATACTGCCCTGTATTGAGTGTTTAATTGCAAATAAATTTTGTCCTTAGCAATATTAAACAGTATATTTTGTAGTCCTGATAATTTACCTAGGCAATGATCGAATACACATTATTACTGAAAAATCTGTGTCCCTGACCTGAGCCTGTTGGTATTAGTCTGTATGTGGCATATGTAGCTCTGTGATGGGCATCAGTACAAGCTCCTGTCTCACTTCACTCTAATGAGTGGTTATGTGATTGCGGGTTAAAGCAATGATAAAATAACTAGCAGGGTTAACCAAATTGCATTATTAATCCCAAATGTACAATTAGTAAGCTTCGCTGTTTACGAAGAGCAAATTGGCTTTGGATAACTTGTAGATGAAGTAACTGATGTATTTTTAATGAGGCTCACATTATTGTCACCCAGCTCATGGTTATGCTTTGTATAATTCCTCTGTGGTCTCAGGGCTTTCATTGATAAAGATGTGGCTGTCTCTTTAAGACCAGCTCACATCTCTCTCCGCTGGAAGACTAATCTTCTGGTGCAGGGCCCGGTTTCGCGGCCAGGTTGCCCAGGCGACGGGCCGCAGTACATAAACGGGGGAGATGTTTTGGGAGCGGTGGGCTTTGGAGCAGGAAATCTTATGCATTCTTTATCTCCGAGCCGCTGGATGTCAGGCAGCACACGGAGCAAATTCAGCCCGGCATTTCCTCTTTCCAGCTCACCTTCAGCAGAAAGAGGCCTTTGAGAAAAAAGCGTTCAAATTACCCTCTGAAAACAGCCTAACCTCTGAGAGAGAGAGAGAGAAAGGAAGAGAGAGAGAGAAGAAACTAATGAGAGGGAAAAACTACTCACTGTGTAAAGAAAGATAAAGTGAAGGCGCATAATGAGCGAGGGGAGGAAAATCGAGTTCAGAACCGGTCCAGTTTGACTGAACTGTAGAGCAAGTCACGTTGATTGATAATAATCATTAATGCCACTGACTTTCCTGCTGCTTTTAGTGCAAACGGAGGTCAGTCTAAACAACGGGGGCATGCTCTGTCTAGGCTTAAAGCCAAATAAAGTAAGGCTTGAATCATGCCAGAGCACTCCGCAGGGATCACTGTAATCCATATTCCAAGCCTCACCGTATCTATAGTGCCAGTCTACTGTTATGAATGGGCTTGCAGCAACATTAAGTAGAGGATGTAGACCATGAGCTGCTGTGAATCATGAACTATTTCTGACATAGACAGATTACCAGAGGATGCAGAAAGACCCCATTTGCAAAACTGCGACTTTTCCAAGCCATTCATTCTTTAGGCAGTTGATTTTTATCTTTATTATGAGTAGCTGAAAACACTTTTTCATTACATGGCTATTTACCAAGACTTGAACACCCATATGATGGCCTCACTGTGAATTTACAGCCACGAGGTCTTAAAGAAAATGCATATTAGCAATGAATAGGGTGCATTCACACATGGCATACACATATATCCCCATCAGCTGCATGTTTATTACAGGATATGCTCAGGTACAGGGTTGCGATCGCAGCCGCAGCCTCTAACCTCCCATTCTTACCTTTGCTTCCTACACTTCTTCCCAGCCCACAGTGTAAGGAAGCTGAGCTGATTGCTGGAGGCAACTCACTGGGAGAGAAAGGGACCCCTGCAGTGTGGCCTCTGTCAGAAGTGACATTCCTAAACAGCATACATCCACCAAAGCTATAGAACCGCCAAAAACTCAGTGGCTTGTGGTGTGGTGCAGTGCTGCTGAATTTTGTGCATATAGGCCATGCAGAATGTGTATTCATTTCTCATTACTTCATGCACGTCTCCCTTTCCAGAAAGTAAAAATCCTTGTTTTTTTCCGGCTTATCTGTGTTTGATCTCTATTTTTATGTCTCCGCTTCCTATTTGTTATTCACTGCAGGGTAGCGTTCAGAGCTGCCAGCAGTGTTGCTTTGGTGAAATCAAAGAACTCCTGCTTTATAGCTAATGGAAATCTGTCAAAAATCTGTCTTTTGTTTCGAAGTTTGTTATGGATGTATCCTATACCTTTTTTTTTTTTGCATGCACATGCATCATCTGTTTGAATTTATGATAATTCACCTGACGTTTTTTACTGCCTCTGGTGTATGTTTCTCCTCTCCCTTTGCAGACTCTATTTCATGTTGATATCAGTGAAGAAACAGTAGCCAGAGGTAACCCGCAGTAGGTTCTCCCAGAAAAGTTCTGGTTGAGAGGCCAAATTCAGGCGAGGGGCATTCAGGGCAAACATCAAATGGCGCAT
Organism: Clupeocharax schoutedeni; assembly: GCA_037974565.1. NCBI lineage: Eukaryota > Metazoa > Chordata > Actinopteri > Characiformes > Alestidae > Clupeocharax > Clupeocharax schoutedeni. Next base: position 38,728,299 of record JBBPDH010000001.1, on the reverse strand, counting down.
TCCAACGCTAAACAAACAGCAGCAATAGAAATTTAAGAGCGGCGCTATTGTTTCAGAGAGGAAGCTCAAACTGCAAACTCAGAACTCCATCTAGAGCTAGGAAGGATACCCATTCAAACGAACACATCTCGACCTGGCCACTTTCATAAGCAGCCCCTAATGGGAACAATGTGTGTTGATTTGATCGTGCATTGTGGCTGCAGTGGATGCAATTGACCTAAATTTATTGTTTGTGTGAGCAAGAGCGAGTTGTTTGTGATGGCTAAAGCTTAACAAGTCAGAGAGGAGGAGAATCAAAAGTGCTCAGTGGTCCAGGAATTTAGTTTCAGCTCGACAGTGCAGAACATTGTCTGCTGTCTCTTACAGTGTTAAGTGTGCAATCCATTCAAATGGGTCTACACGAAAAATACAGAGTTTAAGATGGCTTAATGTCATGACGAGGGGATATCAATGCCTTTTCATACAGTAAATACACAGAGACCTTTTGGTATGATGAGAGTTTTACTGTGGGAAATTTATGGAGATTGTCTTTTTATGGAGCCAAGAGGACCAACAGTGTTTGCGTCCAGAAAGTCTGAAATAAATCCTCTTCCAAAGATGTCAAGTCTCCAGAACAATAACACATGCCTACAGAGGCTTTACACATATTGACAGCCTAATAGTTGAACGTTTCTCTTTTACTTTTTGAAGTTGAAACGTGCAAAAAAAAAAGCCCAACGTGCTCAGAGACAGCAAGATGGCTCAAAACCAAGACTGCTCTGAAAACCGAGAACTGCCCGGTCTTGCATTTGGTTTGGGAGATGCTTGTTCATGCCCCTTTCACCACACCTCAATCAGTTTGGCATTGATTCAGTCAGTACATGTGTATGCACACTGATGGGCGGTTCTTTCACAAACAGATTGCTGAGTTTTTGGGTTTATTTTGCATTTTGGAAAGCTAAATGTTCGGTTCTTTTGGCTGCTGCTGTAGAAAACTGGGGAAACATTCTGCTTCGCAAAGAAAGATCCGTTTTACATCTCAAGTAAAGTGACTCAAATGCTGCCATAACATCAGTCTCTGCTACAAAGCAAATACACTCAGTCCTCTCAGCTGCATAATAAAAATGATCTCCATAAATTTCTCACTGGCGCTGTTCGTTTCACTCTGGGATTTACTCTTGCATTACAGAATGATCCTGGCACTGCAGCAGCTGCAATAGATACTTTGCAAATACGTCGAAAGCTTACAGTAATGGGTGAAGCTTCAGCAATTGAGCTACAGGGATTATAATGTAAAGTCATGCAGTTACTGCCCTTATTGTCCTCTACGTTTTATCTGAGCAAATGTTAGAGCTGTGGAGACATACAGAAAATGGCCATTGGAGTTCTGGAGCTGTTGGTTATATAGAGGCAGTTGGCTGGAAGTTGGCGTGAGTTTAGAGGGGTGTTCCTCTCTCTAGAGTGGAAGAGGAGGGTGAGTGAGGCTGTCCTGAAGCACAGGCTGCTGAGAGTCGCGTGGCGAGGGCCAGCAGGCCCTTGCAGCCACAGCTGCTTTCAATCAGCACTCCCAAAAATAAGCACAAAGAGCTCCCTCATCTCCATCATTGCAGTCCTTCTCTCCCCTCCTCCATCATCCCACCAGCTACTCCCTCGTTCCTCTGCTGCTCCTGGCCATCACTTTTCCTCCTCAGACCCATTCTTTGCCCTGTCTTGCACAGACATCCTCAACTTTCTACAGTTTCTGAATTTTGACTGGCTTTTTAGCACCGCATAAATGATTCACAGTCTGAAGGATAGGGCTTTTACACAGTCAAAAGGTTCAAGCTGGAAAACACTGAGTAAAACTGCACTAATTGCATTGTCTTAGAATTTGCTCTTTTCTCTGTGCTGTGAACATCTTCATAAAGTCGCTTTATGACTTGCTTTGATGGCATAGTGGATGTCGAGGAGGAGGCCAAGTATTTGCATAATAACTGACCATACCTTCTGGTCTGCATCAGATCAGCACATGGCTGTCAGCAGGAAAATTCTGTCAGGGTCAGAGGTTCTGGTGCTTGACTTTCCTCCAAGGAATGTGTCCATTGCAAAACCTGATGTTGAAAATTTGCTGAACATCATGTCCTGTGTTGAGAACCATAGTAAATCTGACGGAGTGCTGGACAAGTGGAAGTTGTTGCTGGATGAACTCCCAAAGCCCTGGGTTAAGTGGAGAGACATCAGCATTTGCTGTTGGTGTGTTCATCAACTATTCTTCTAAGATACTTTTGGAACTGTCAGTTAATTCAAGACCCATCCCATCAGGTACACAAATAACGCAGGTCGCCTTACATTTTGTAGCCTTACAATTACTAGCTAGTCCATCTGTTTCACAGTTTCTCCGCCACCCTATCAGTGAAAAGAAGCCAACATAAGACAACTGCAGACTGCATACTGCATAATATTTGGGGTTTTATGTATCCGCTGATGAAAGGTTAAAGGATAGGGAACACTAATTGTCCATTGATAAAGCTGTGGGCTCTGTCTGTACACCTACAGTGTAGATCAGCTAGAACAATGTGTTCAGTTGCCAGAAAGTTTGGCGTTTACCTCTAAATCTCCCACATCTGATCAGGCTAATCAAAAATTTGAATCTGGTATGAGTTAAAGAGGCTGAAATGAAGACAGGAGCAGTATGAGTAGAGCACATCTTTTGCAGGTGTTTCGCTGGTATATTTTCATGCTTTAAAGTTTCATAAAGATTATCAGAAGGTATAGAAATAATAGACACTTACTTTCAGCTGGTTTTGGGTGATAAAGATGAAGTCTATCTTAAAAGAGACATCTTGGTGATAATACATTTGGAAAGTTGCCATTCTAAGTAAATGTCCCCATTCATATTTTTCACCTGAACTTGATCTGTTTGGTTGCATAGATGCTGAACTATTGCCAAATTCCTTGTGTGCAGAAGATGTTGAGCTAAGTGTGTTTAAGAACAGATTGCCATGTTATCTCCAAAGATAAACAGGAAATAAGTATTTGTTGAATTTTTTGGAGGAGGGAAGCATAGGATTACAGTAGATAAAGTCATTGTGCTACGTGCTGGGGCTTATTCCTCTTCATTAGCGCATGCTGCTGGTCTTCAGCAGAGGAGATGAGGGTAATTAAGGGAGCATTGTTGTGACCCAGATTGAAAACATTTGCAAAATGTTGGTGATTTACTAATCTACAACTAATAAGACGATCCTAAACTGTGTTTTTTCCCTTTCTCCTTCAAATTGTAAACACATTACTGTGGTATTCCAGCTGACAACTGTTTATATCTCTGATGCTTCCTAAGCAGAATCTCAGTGTAAACACAAACTTCCTATTTGTGCATGGCCACGTGACTGAAGCAAGTGGGTCCGTGTGGACTGCTGTGCCCACAGGCAACGGCCACGTAGTTCAAAGTGTCTTGCAACAGCAGAGTTTAAAGTTCATCCTGCAGGTCACAGAGGTCACCATCTGAGACCTGCACCTGTTTGAGGGGCCTCACGCTACAGCGAAGACGACTTGCAGATGTGGCATCAGAAGGGATGTAGTATGTAATACCTGGGTCTTCATAGACTTCCAGCCCTGAACCTGGATCAACTTTCCACTCGTCTGGTGTCTGAGACCCAAGATCTGCGCTTTATGAACCTATATGCACACAGCTGTGGAGAGTGTGAACACACTGATTTATAGGCTTTGATATGGAGCCTAAAAAAGGACAATTCTACACATGGAACAGTTTAAAGCTCCCAGACCTTGTTAAAGTTCAGGGCCATCGAGATGGTTCTTTTTGGGCGCCTGTGAAAGAACTGGTGATGAATTGTATGTCTGTAATACTGCTTGACCTGCTCTTTGAGACGGAGGCCCTTTATACAAGTAGTAATACCAACTGGAATATAGAAACCATGCATTTGAACTTCTGGACCGGAGGCAGTAGAAATTAGTTTCTGCATCAACAGCACACCTGGAGGGTCTGAACCTGCACTTTCTAGATAATAAGGAGAATAAAGAGGAACATACTGCAGCAGAATTTCACAGTGAGCTAAATTCAAGTGCGTCTTGCTCGCTTCATTAATAAGAGATGAACTGGTGCCTTTGAAGTGCTGAGCCTTAATTGTGTCAAGCATATGTGTTTAACTGTAAATGTGGGTGCAAGTCTGGTTTTCTCATTGTCTTCCTCAATTAGGCGGTCTGTACAAATGTTTTGGGGGATGCATTTGGGAGCAGTAGCAGCTTGTGCCATCGGTGCTTAATAAGCTGTAGACAGAATTAATGTCTGATTGGCTATATAGATACCCCCCACAATTAGATCTGGGAGATTTAATAAAGTCTAGAAGGGAGAATGTAATCTGTGCAATTTCAGGCATATGTGCGCTGTACACTGTGTGTAAGACAATGCTCTGAATGCGTGGTACCACAGTTTCACTTTGAGAAGAACCAAGATTCAAAAAGGGATCATCTCTTGATCTGTCTGACCGTATACCAAAACAAAACTTAAATTATTAATTCAAAAGTAGTGTATTGCGCACACTATTGTATAATTAAAGTACTGCTATATGAAAATGCAATAACATTTAGTTTGTAACACTTTAAACAAATTACGAGCTTTTTAATAGCAGTGTTCCCTATTACACAGTTAGTTACATATTTCTTATGAAACTTAAACATTAATGTAATTAAGTAAATTTTAAAACTGATGCTGTTTGGCACTGCAGGTCATTCACGTTTTATCTAGTTTCTTAAAGCAAAACACGTTACCCTCAGAGTCCAGAGAACCATTAAAGCAGCTGCAGAGGGGGACCAACTCCATATTAAAGTCTTTGTATCTGAAAGCGTCAGTAAGGTCCCTGTTGTTGTGTTATATGTAGGTGTCTCAAACAAAATCTTTTAGACAAAAGACTTGGATATTTACCAATGGAATATTACAGATGCCTCAGAAATTCACTTTCTTTACACCAGTACCAATATATTAGATAGCAAAATGCCACTCCCTGAGGATTTGAACAGTGAGCTATTCAGTAAATGCACTGAAACCAGACTCTGGGTCTGTCTTTAGCCTGACCCTTTTGTTGGTCCTCTCTGTGTGTATGCACCAATTAGAGGTGATTTGGGGGCCCGTAAAGGTTCGTGATGAAGATTGGCAGGTGAAGGTCAAGTCTGTACAACACCAGGGTAGCAGAGGTCCACCTGCCTGCTGTTTTCACACATGCATTGACATAATGACACAAACACACTTTGTCTTGCAGTCAGGCAAGAGTCAACACGAACGCACACACACATACGCATGCTTTCTGTCTCCTTCTGAGAAAGTGACAGATGCTTCCTCATGCCAGCTTCGCATTATCTCGGAGAAGGAGGCAGATGAATGAGTTTTCAGTTTGCTTTTGCTGTGGCCATCTTTATGGACAGGGCTTTACACTGAAGAGCCAGTCTGGTGTGCCACATGGCTGAGTGCTTGCAGGGGGAGGTACATGGCTTTTAAGATTAGTCTGTGAATGCCAGTAATTTACTTATTCTGCAGATTGTGGAAAAATCTGCTTCACTACTTATTCTCAGGCCTCTCATTTTAATGAGACTGAAGCTTTTCTGCATTGACTGGAAGCGTTTTTTTTTTTTTTTTTTTACTTTCGTATTATTGGGTGCATCCAGAACAGGAGCACGGAATCGGGGTTGTATGCTTCTGGCAGTATTTCTGAGTGTATCCTGCAGGAACTAAGAATACCGACCAGATTTTGGTTCCAGTAATTTCTGCCGTCTGCCAGAGGAGCAATTTGGCTTGCTGTGTTACGGGCATTTAAAGTCATGGCGTCCAAGACTATTATTACAGAAAGGATCTCTGCCTCTTGTCTTGTCTTATCTTATTGAGTTTGATTGTCCCAATTGAGTTTGGATATTATTTCTGATAATGATGGCGAAAAAGTGGCAAGAGAGGCTGAAAATATTGTTTGCTGTTAGAAGGACCACCCAAAGGTGGCTTACTCGTAGGCTCCACAGTCATATGCAGATTTAGAACTGCAACAGTGAGGCTAATGCTGTGAACATTAGACATGATTTGCTAACAAAACCAGCACAGTTTTACAGTCTTGTAGTACTCTCATCCTCATCATCATGTTGAAGTTTATAATAATCATGTTCTTCACAGCAAAGAGCGGCACTTGGTAATTCAGCAGTGATTGCTTCTCATCACACTATCAAAGCAATAATCTGATTCAAACTATCTCTTACCTTTACTACAGGCAATCAGCCTAGACATGTTTGGTGTCTGAAATTTGTTCTTGCAGGTTTTCACTGCATCAGTAATGGATGCTTGTACCATCCAATTAATATTGTGTGAACTGCAGGCCTAAATCCTCATGCACTTGCTTCAGGCTCTGTCAGGTAGTTAGCAGTACATTGTCCTTTTGTCCATTGGCTTCTCACACTAATACTGACTAATACACACAGACTTTCTCTTCATGCATGATGATGTTTGGTGTTGTTGAAGCTCTGCTTGAAGAGTAAACAGGGACTGTATATCTGTCAAGAGTCCTAAGCAGTAATTATATGCAGGGCAATATGAGTTCACTCTGGTGATTTAAACGGTTGTGAGGAGGTCTGTGTGGTGCAGTCTAAAGAGCTTTTCTCTGTGGTCTCACCCTGGCATTCAGGATGACGGCACGGTGTCGAAGCCGACTGTGTCTGGCCTCTCATTTTCTTTCACTGGAAAGTGCATGCTACAATAACGATGCGTCAAAACAAAACACACCCTCGACAAGAGAACACAACTGCTGCCACACAGATTGAACACGATGGACTTTCTCTCATTGTTTTATTTCCATTTACTTATTTATTTTTTAGAAACGAGCAATCCGCTCTAAAACATACTTGTCATTGTTGTCGGCAGTTCAAAACTTTGTCTCAAGCCTTCTCCGTGTGCTGAGACACTAAAGTTTTAGAGGACAGTGTCAAAGAGGGCGGCATACAGAGTGATGTGGTTTTCATCGAGGCAGGGAAGGAAGAGAAACTGGGAGCTGGAATAATGGATCTGTCCCTAGAGGCATGGAAGAATGCATCCAACCATCATAGTACTGTTTAAATTTCTCATAGCCTCCTACTTCTAGACAATAGCATGGCAAATTACATTCACCACATGCATTACTACATGTATTCTTATACTAAATACATTTATGGAGTATCATTTCTGAAAATGTTATCTTTGGTTCTATCAAAGGTACTTTTACACAAAGGAACCATTCATTCATGCAATCTGCTTTGAGCAAACTGTAAAGACATATTAAGCAAAGACATATTGCTTTATATATTGATCTGAACATATTGTTAGTTCAAGTCACTATGCATTTACCATCTGTCTTAGGGATCAAAGTCCAAACAGCTGCTGTCATCAAATCCAGAAAGGTCAGAAATGACCAAGCCAGCGTCCTTCTTTGTGGACATTGCGCACGTACTTGTGATGATCACAGCTTTAAATCCTATTGGGTTTCTTCTGTGTTGTTAATGACTGACTGAATTTTTGCTAAATTGACAGGACGGTTCAAAAGTCCTAGATGCCTGAGGAAATTGTGTATAAAGCCATTTATTTGGGTAGTATGCATATGTGTGTTCAAAAAAACAATAGAACAAATAAAGAAACACAAACTATGCTTTATGATTTGATCTGTGAGTTTGTAAAGTTAAGGTTTTCCAAACCTCCCCTTGAGGAAACAGCATTATCATCTTTCTAATCATTTACTATATTGTATAGTTAATTTATACACACATATACATGCATATATATATATTCACACATATATCCATATTTAT
>JBBPDH010000001.1:38700510-38719275 GCA_037974565.1 Clupeocharax schoutedeni | reverse complement strand
ACACCATCTGCCGGAATCAAATTCCTTGTATGTGCTCGCTCACATACTTGGCCAATAAAAGCGATTCTGATTCTGATCACTCTTTCACTAAATAGAAGCTTAAGTACTGCTGGTGGACCTGAACAAGTCTATTGGATTGCTTGAGCACAGGATCTAAACCTGTGGTCTTCTAAATATATTTTTTTACATTTTCTTAATTTATTGGTGCACTTTCTATTGTTTTACTAAGACAAAACACATTTGCTGCCCAGGCAAATCTCTGTAAATATGCACATTTCTTGGCTGCCACCTTTTGCAGCGTTTGTACATTTCTGCAAAGGCAAAATATGTCTTGATGTTTTATTTATGGTTCTCTATTATAAGTAGCTGAATGTATAGCCAAGCTGAAGTTTTGGACCCAAACTTGCTACAAGTCGCCTAAGAAAATGCTGTTTTGGTCCTTGGACTTGTGAACAGTCAAAAAGGTCAGAGGTGACTAAAGATATCCCATCTGGTTTTCTGCTTTACTGCAACTCTTCTGTTCCCCACATGACCTGGTGTGCACTGTCGCTGTCTGTGGTGGAGGTCAAACAAATCAATCACTGGAATTCCACAGTTTTTGGGCAAAATGTAAAGGATTGGCCTGTAATTGTGGCATGTGAAACTGCATTCCTCTCTGTGCTGTTCTTTGTTTGGGTTTGCATTTGGTGCATTTTTACATGAGTAGCAGAGACACACAGAGGGAGTCTTGGGTTACTGACCATACCTTCCTGTCTCCATCCACCTACATTTAATCAAGATAGGATAATTGCAGTGAGGCTCTTGAGGGGCTGCTGTGGTGACTTATCTGATTTCTTTCCTTGTGGATGTGAGGGGTCTAATGGTTTAAATTGTCCTTGAGGGCTTTGTTGGATCATTTTATCTGATTTATATCAACAGCTAATGTGTCCATAAGCAATCGTACCATTTGATAAGCCATCCAGCTGTTGGTTGCACATGGAGAGTTGAGGGTGAATTAATGGTTGGATTTGAAGGGGGGGTGTGTGTGTGTGGATGTGTCAGCAAGTGTGTATGTGAGGAAGACACTGGACAGGAAAGGAGTTCCTCTGAGTGTTCTATGATCTCCAGCCCATTTCCGTTGCAGCTCTGGGCCCGGGAATGTGCTTGTAGAAGACTGCGGGGTGGTTTATGGGATGGGTTAGAGGGAAGTGCAAGCTGTGGAGGGTCACTTCCTTTCATCCTGCACTCATCCCTTGCTGGTTGATAGATATACATGTACACACGCAAATAAAGAATACATACAGTGTTACAATATTATATAATATGTTATAGGTGTTTTTTTTTAGATATTCAGTATTTCGAATAATGACGGAATTTTTTATATGAACGTCTTTTTTTTTTTCTTCAGATCAACTTATGTCAATCAGTGTCGAGTTGACAAGTTGTTTAATGACGTCATCACACAGAGGAATGCTGCAACCAAAGGTCTCACATCTTTATCTGTGTTATGCTTTTTTTAAATTATCAGTCAGAGGCTTTTCTGTAAAGCTGCTCTGCTCCTCTGGACAGGACAACTCCTTGCAGTGCAGCCTCACCCATGTTAGCTAGCGGATTCCGTTTCAGATGGCGTGCATAACGCTCTTACTTTTATTGTACTTAAACACGGATTTGCAGATTTTGAAGGTCACCGTGCTGTTTGAGTGGTCTAAAGTGAAGTATCTCCATTCATGTGATGTGAGTCTGTCACCTACTACTTCTGCTGCCATGTCTCTCCTCTTGTTGTGGTCTTGTGTATCAATTCCCTACCAACATTCTGAAGTGACTATAACAAATGCTTAGGTCAAGGAAAACATGTCTGTGTAAGCCAATCAGAATCAGAGACTGCATTGTGTACACAAGTGGGAGGGGGAAAAAAAACACACGACTTGTCTTCTCTCAAGAGACTTATGCCTCTGATGTCAATGCATAGACAAATCAGCTTTCTGAATCTCGCGCACATTAATGCCAAGATTACAGTTGGCGTTAACTGCGTTAAAAAAATTAATCTATGCCCACATCTAATATATATATATATATATATATATATATAACTTTTTGTCTATATTACTGTTTACATGTTCTGTACTGTGCTCAGAATCGAGAAGGGGAGGGAAAGGGAGAGTGAGGGATGAAGGGAAGGGAGAGGGGGGAGTAATGTCAACAGCTCCAGTCTCCGCACACTCCACTGAAATGCGGGCTCCGGTGCAGTATCTCAGAGGGAAGTGGCCGCTCAAGCTCTGCTCTCAAATACTTCATTCGGTCACCAGTCAATGAAGACTGTTCAGTAGGATTGTCTTTGAGAAGAACAGGATACACCATACTTTAGAAGGAACTTTCTGAAACCTCTGGTTTGGTCTGGGTAGCCATGAAGTGGGCAGGATGAGCGATTTTTCAGGGGCTGCTTTCTGAACGAGGTGAGCCTTGCGCGCATTCTGCAATCTGATCACGCTGTTGATGTGTTTGGTTCGTCATGCGTGTAAGACGAGCCGAACTGCGGAGATGCATGAGAAGAGCATGACTTGGTCACGTTTGCATACCTTTTAAAAAGAGCTGGTCCACTGCTGAAAAGCAGACCAACAAAGTCTTTCTCTTTCAGTATAACAAACATTAAGATAAAAACTAAACATATGCTACATATCTGTAAATGGGCTGTGATCAACACATGTCTGTAAACCTCTGATTTTGGAAGAACAGGGAGAAAGGAAACTGAGTTTACTTGGATATGCCTGTTACATTATTTTTTATGGAAGAAAGTTGACTTCCATGTACTTGTATTTGTGATTTAACTAAATTGTACACTGGGACATAGATAATGCAGTTTGTTTAGAAATTAGCAGTTTTATAGCATGTATGTAGAACATATATTCATATGCATGTTCACCATATTTGAAATGCTAAAAGATAAAATGCCCAAATCTTTATGGTATGACCTAGAATTCTCATTGGGTCTCTGGTACAGTCTCAGAAGCTGTTTAAATGGCAGATGCAAGCTGTTGATCAGATGTCAGTCTCTTGGGCGCTACAAGTTTGTCCGTGGTCTGCGGTAACACTGCAAATGGAGCATTGCTATCCAAATGGGAATTCTGGGATGCTTATTTGAGCCGAAGGGGATTAAAGAATGTTAGGAATTGTGGGTGTGATGGGTATGACTCTGGGAGAGGGATTATTTTAGAACGATGCCATGCCTTTTAGCTGGTAGGGTTTGCTCTGGGAGTTTGTTTATCCCCTTAGGATCTAAAACTCCACTGGTCTGTGATCTCCTCCGCTGAGAGTCCACCGCAGAATAAAAGGCCGTTGATTGTTGGAAGATAACTGTCTGCCTCTACCTGCTCTTGGGACATGACTTGTGCCAAGGTGTTTTGCTGTTATACTGACTACTTGGGAAGCAAATTGGCCAGGGGGTGCCCATGAGAGTAATATAATTGGGATCCTCATGCTTACATTTGCTCATCGGTCTGAATTTTAGCCTTTTGGCATTTTACGGGAAACCTCATAATGGGAGTTTGCTCAGTATGGTTAGGCTTTTAGACCTCTGGTGGGGGATGTCTGGTCTCTCTAATCAGTAACTGTATTTGATTCATAATTAGAGTTCTAAAAATGTTAGGACAACTCAGTAATACCTTTATTTGCTTGAATGGCTTATCCATGTAGCTATTATAATGTTGGTGCCCCATATGGGGAAACTCATCTTGGCCTTATTGTATGTACATCAGTGTTTGGGCCCATTATCTTGCCCATGGTGGTGTTTGGTTTCCTTTGTCAGATCTCCTCTCATTCTCATCCACAGTGGTCATAAGGAATGAAAGACTGTGCTGTCTTTCATGTGCACTCTTATGCACAGCTATGAGGAATATAAAGGCATGTAAAGGCCAGTAATGAAAGATGAGCAAGGCCCCAAAGTCACAGCTGCCTGCTTTGACATCTTCTGTCTTTTTGCATTTCATATATTATGGATATATGAACTGTTAAACTTTAGCTAAGAGAGCAAGAGGCAGCTTTAGCCAGGAGCAAACTTCGTACTGGAGTTCAAGAGCATCATCACTAAATCCACCAGTCATTGATTAAGTTTAAGTTGGGTTGTAAGTCTACAGTGTCGGTGGGTAGTGTATTTCCTCCTAACATTAGGTAAAGAAAGGCTAATTGTGTGTCGTATTTGAAGATTATATGAAAATAGATGGTGTACCCTGTGGCATAATGTGTCAGGAAATGCTTGAGACTTGACAATCATTGACAATCATTGATATTCATGCTTACCTCATCTGGAAGTCCCCAAACGAGTCTGAAAAAAGGCCCTCATTGTCCCAGTGACACAGTTTTGAGGATAATAATGTATAAGCTTATCAATGTGTTATACAGTGCAGTCAGTTCTGGGAAGAGCTTTGCTGGGGCTATTTTAAAGGCTGTCTTTGCAGTGGCCAGTCTATATAGTGGACATTCCAGCCATTATCCACAATCTTGCAAACCTATGTCCTTCAGTGTGCAGCTGCTGCCCTTTGACCTTGTAAAGACATAAAGCAATTGAGTACTGCACAGTTCTAAAGTGCCACGGCTGCTCACTGTCTGGGACTTCTATGTACTAAGCCTCAGATGACCAGGCCGAGAAGCGGAAATCCTTTACAACTAGCCAGAGGAGCCGGTCTGTATCAACCTGTCACCGCCCTTGGTAAGCGGACATGACACAAGCCTACAGCAAGTAGTATCAAGAGGAGGTGGTGTGGTTCTTTAAGTCTTTAAAAGCTTAGAAATCTCAATAATAGCAGCTGTTGAGTCATTGTTTGGGTTATATTTCAACGGCAAGTGAGGCCTTCGGCTTTCTTCAAGGTAAGCTGTAACCAAGGATTAAAGTTCACGGTTTAAGCAAGGGTATCTTTGTTCTTGCACTGTCAGTATAAACCACATGCTTAGGTTTCATGTTCCTCTGACAGTATTGCACCCACATTCAGCCATGTGACAACAAACAGGGCCTCCGCGTTCTCCAAGACTCGAAAGTGTGCCTCCAATAGGCAGATAAAGAAAACAATTTGATTCCCCCACAGAGGGGATACTCTGAGATCTGATGGGGAGCGATGAGGGCTATCAGGTTTCCACCAAAGCCCTGATGATACATGGGAATGTACAGAGAAGGACTCAGGGAATGTAGAAGCTAGTGTTTTATATATCGGCTCTGTGCTATTTGAAGTACTCTTAGCAACAGCTATATCTGCCTGCTAGAAAGTGGGTCAGTAGTACTACGCATTTGAAACGGTGCTGAATTCCAACCATACTGTAAACAGCAGCTCGATCCAGGTTTGTCATGGTTCTAACAATGACTTGTTGCTTGTGGCACCCTCAATCACTGTGGAAACCAGAAGAGAAGAGAGAAGCTTGGTGGACTGAATGGACTGAATGTTTTTTATTTATTTAATTTTTTATGGCTTTGGATGGGAAAAAAAACTTTGAGAGCTTTGACATTTGCCCAAATGAAAGGGTTAATAATCATTACTGTTTAAACGAGTGTCCTAGTTGGGGCAGAGGCTGGTTAAGCACATTTGGGGAATGTTTAACGCCAAAATGTGCGCTCCTCTGTTCTCCAGTAAATCAGGGGCTGTCTCGGGAGTTTCACCTGCTCTGACTCTGAAGCTTGTGTTGCTTTTTAGCCTGAACATAAATCCGTCATGTTCTTGACCTCAGCCTCTGACGTTTGTTAAAGGATAAGGATAACCTGTCAAATGCCATTATAAACACCACCATAGACTTGAGTTATTATAATCATGTGTTTTAATAGTGAGGATTTCTGTCAAAGCGAATGAAAGCAACAGACTTTTTTTTTTTTTTCTACCAACTATTTGGCTTGCATGCAGACTGAAATTGAGTTCTGGGCCCTGCAGCAGATGTGGACATGGCTTTAATTTTTATGAGAGAATGAGAGAATGAAATGGCTTTTATCAACATCCCTTGTGAATCCCCTTTTTCCTTAGATTTAACCGAAATATTTATTCTCTCGCCGAGAGAGCAGCATTAACACGACCCAGAACTCATATTAGCTGATGGTTAGGAATGGTGTGTGTGTGTGTGTGTATGTATGTGTGTACACACATGCTGTGGTAGTTGATGTTGTACAACATGCTGTGCATGTCTTTCTTTTTCAAGCTTCAGTGATGCTGTCCATGAAGCGTAGAGTCATTTGATCAAGTAGGGCGCAGCGTTAAGAGGGCCTTCAAAGGCTGGTTGTAAGGGAGATGACTGACTATAGAGGAAGGTAATGGCAGGAAAACCAACATGGAAAGCTGTCCAGAGAGCAAAAACTACCACAGATAGACACGAACACTGTTATATAAGATCAGCCCAGCTGCTACTGGGCTGATGCTCCATCCCAATGTGTTCGAGTTAAAAGTAGGTCCAGGGCTTCCGGGGATGTGACTAGTCTGGGCTGTTAGGAATCAATCATGCTGAGCCTTACATGGATACATAAACAACATGAAATCACTAACATATGGATTAGAGTCAAATAAAAAGTGAGTCGAACTCTACCACTCTCTATTAGTGTCTATTTGGCTTGAAGTGAGTTGGTTTACTTACTAGGCTTCGTAATTGTACTGCATAGTCAATGGAGTAACTAAACTTAATCTCATCTGCACAGACTCCAGTCTACAATGTTGGTGTCTAAATGACCTTGACCAACACAGATGTCGATCAACAGGACAACTTTGTCCTGTTGGTCGACTTCTTTGCATGAAGTAGGGGTTTAATGGACAGAATTGCTATGGAAAACCGTTCAACCCACTGCAGCAATGGAAGGGCTCAGTTTCTAATGTTATAAACTTCAATCACAGCACTGTAGGCATCATCTCCATCTTTATTACCAGTATGTCTTGCCAGCATGACACCATGTCTTCATGTCTTCAATTAACTGGAACGCTAAAAGGGCATTAAAATTCTTTGACTAATGTGTAGACCATGTTACTTTTTCAAAAATGCTTTTGTATTAAAGGCCCACCTAGAGACAGTGTGTATATGGCTACAATTTTATATTGTTGGTATTTTGCCATGATGTACTTATTAAACATTGATAAAACAAAAGAAAAAGCATAAAATTCATTTACGAGATCCAATTGCCTATATAGCCAATGAATACCTATACCAAGTATGACGGATGCATTTTTAAGTATATGATGTAGCACATAAAACCTCAGTCATATGCAAATAGTGCTTTTGCCAGAACCATATTGGGGAGATATGTCCTGTGCTATTAGATGAAGTAATGCTGTTGCACTTGGCTGCTCGGTGCATGGTTGTGCTAGCCTCAGTTATGTAATTATGAAATTTCCGCAGACTTAAACCTTGACCTGGTCTCCCTTCTCGAAGTGAACGCTGGCAGTTTCAGAAGAGTCCTTGGCTCGGGACTGCATGGCGAAATATTTAAACACTCGCTCATCAGAGGCGTTCCCTCCCGTTTCTGTCCATGCCTTATCTGATGCAGGGATGAAGAGGAAGTCATTTGGAGAGGCTGCAGTGAGAGGAGAGACGAGGGCTGTGCTTGTCATTCCTAACAACCCTGCTCATCCTTTTTGGAGCACGTAGGCACATTCATCCCCAGCCAGCCTCAATTCTCAATTAGAATTAAAGTAACAAGATTTTTGAGTTTTTGGAAATTAATCATGATGTTTTATCACAATCACGAGGTTGCTGGAAATGTCAAATTATGTACAAAAAAATACAAACCATGGAGAAGCAAGGATTTGCTCAGATAGCAACAAAATCATTTTTTTCAGATGTGAACTTTCTTTATAAATTACAATATAAATTACATATTCTAATATTTTAAATTTGTTGTGGTGGAATCACCGCTCACTCGTATTTTACACCCAGTAATTGCTGAGTGTCCAGTTTTTAAACTACATGCTCCGGTTCATGTCCAGAGTCCTGGTTGACTGGTTCTCTCCGAATGCCTTTTGTCTCTTTTGTGTCATCCCACATAGGCACGCGTGTCTGTGTTCTCCACTCTGTTAAAGAAACAGATCTCTCTTTCAAATGAGCATGGAATGTGCCTCCTGTAAATGTGACGTGAAATTACGCTGATGTCCCTATTACACGGTTAGCGATGGCTATCAATTGAAACTATAAATCGCTTATTGCTGTTTTTAAGGGGGCTAGGTTAAGGTGTGCGGGGGATGGTGATGGGGAAAGGGGGAAGCTAGAGGATGCGGTAATGAGTCAGGAATGTGCATGTGTGTGGTTAAGTGGAGCGAATGGCAGAGATAGACAAATGGATGTAAACATGGCCTGACTATCACAGCAATTTATATTTACATTAGTATTTTGTGTGTGTGTGTGTGTGTGTGTGTGATAAAGTACACACTTTTGGTTCAGCGGTGATCCACACTCTGCTGGTTCATTGGCCCATTATTGTCCGAAAGAAGTTTGTCACTGAAAATGATCCAGATAACAAAAGAAACTATGTCCAGCCTAACAAGGAAGGTGGGACTTTTGCCCTGTTACATACTATTGACATAAACATGTCCTGCCAGGTGTCATGATGGGTTATGCCAACTGGTGGCCTAGTGGTTAGGCCTATTGCCTTGCAATCAGGAGGTCGTGGGTTTGATTCCCAAGACTGCTAAGCACCTCTGAGGTACCGTCCCCACATACTGTTCCCCAGGCACTGTTACTGGCTGTCCAACGCTTCACTTGGTGAATGGGTTAATTGCAGAGGAAGAATTTTGTGCTGTTTACACTGTGTGCTGTGGTGTGTTCATGTATGACAGAACTTCACTTTCACTAATATAACTGTTGTATTACCTTCACTTAGTTGTTGCATTAACCCAGCTTGTGACTTCAAATACTGTGGGACCTGTGAACAGTTTATGTATGACAATGTTGTAATGGTCATAACTCATGACAGCATATTTTGTGCGTTTAAAATAAAATGCGCTCATTAATATACATGTAACCCCCTTTACATACTTATTGTTTTAGTTACTGAATAATGAGTATTAAGATTAATCCCTGAATAAAACAGTTTTATATACACAGAGATTTATATAAGGAATGTAATCCTGTACTTGTTAAAAATACATGCTTTTAGCACAGCACCAAAAAACAACCTTAGTTTAATTCTTAGATATACTAATAGTCATCTAAAAATGAAGGATGGCTTATTTGGTATGGAAAACCACACAAATATCATACTTGAACCACAGGGGAAGCAATAAAATGCAAGGATGTATGCTCTATAAAGAAGTAACCATAATCTAATTACGCCTGTTTATTTAACATTCGTCATCAGATTGCGTCATCTGTATTACATGTAGTCCATTACTACCTGACACTGTATAGAAGTTATTTACTTATGAGAGTGAGAAATGGAAATGTTGGTCCTTACTGAGAGGGAATACACCTAAATTTCCATGTGTATTCAGCTTCGCAGATTTACAGATTGTGGCATGAAAGCAGAAGAGAACTACCCTCTGTGTTCACTGTTAGCTCCTAGCTTTCTCATTTAAATGAGCCTGTACAGGATATGCATGCTAACCGTTTGCATGCTGTAAACAGTGGTCTTCCCAGGCTTGTTAATGGTGGGTGGGCTGGAGATGAAGGGCTGACTGAGTGAAAGAGAGCTTTGAGGCCTGAGGCACGGGTGTGAGGGGCAGTTAGGGGTAGGTTTCTCATGCTGCCCATGGCCATAGGGCAAGGGTCCCGCGGAGGGGACGTCTGGAGCATGGCTGCATTCATATGATGGGCTAAAGCATGGAGAGAGGTCAACTGTGTGTGTGTGTGTGTGTGTGTGTGTCAGGCTCACACTTACAGCAGCCACGCACAAAAGCATGTGCTCAAAACACAGCTGAGTGCACACACACCATGTACCATCAATATCACTCATGAGGAGGTGGCAGGGGGAGTCCAAATCAATCTTGTTTATTCACACTGCACCAACATACACAAACGCGCAGTTACCCGTACTGACAGCAGCTACAGCTGATATGCATGATGCATTGTTTTTCCACACTGTGGACTTTAGCATACTGATATAGTGCTGCATGCTAGTGTGTATTGCACTGGTAAAGCAATATTGGAGATGAAGACAAAAACTGAACCACACTATAGGCTTCAAAGCCTCGTCTCGACTGGTACTACTAAATTTAAAACCCCAGTGTATGAATATGTGGATTTACAGATTTACCTGCTTACTATCTTCTATCTTGTCCTGCTGGGAGAAACTGATATTTTACACATCTGTAACAGTGTTTATCAATGTTGTTTTGTGAAATCGCCGATTGCACTTGACCGAGAACAGCTGTTTCAGTTGTTATTCTCTAGACTTTGCTACCTTCAGAAATGCTTAACACATTTTGGGGGAAGATGCACAAGAGAAATAGATCCCTTTTACCGTTTCCATCAACCCAACACGTCTCTTCCATCACCCATGGTTTCACTGAGGGGCACATTCACCCTCTCCTCAAGACAGAAAATGAATTATATTATGTATTGATGCATATATACAAATGTCATTCATTAAACCCAAGCCCAACCTGAGCCTGAAATTGGTGTAAACCTGGCACCAAATCCTGAGGAGGCTTCCTACACTGTAATTATTTAGAGTAACACGACCAGTAATTGTGCACACTGTTTAAAATCCATAGAAATGGTTAGAGATGGAAATTTTGTTGATGGTGAAGGGTGGGGGTTCGATGTAGATTTGCTAGTTCGTAAGCATCAGAATGATCAGAATGGTATGAGGTCATATCTGAGTCTATTTATAAAACATTCAGGACTGAAGCCTCAGATGCTCAAGCCTGATGACACTAGTGATCTTGTCAGCAGTGGTTCAAAGGTGGTCCTTTTCACTGATAGGTGACCTAGACGGTGGGTGACCAATTAACTGTTTGACTCTGGGTTGCTGGGCCAACAACAGCACTTGTTTACCTGCTGAGAACCCCCAGTGGCATAATACCCAAAGTAAGTTTATGGTCAAAGTGTGCCTGACAAATAGTCCGCTTCGCTCGTTTGTGCCCCAAGAGGTTTTATTTGTTCAAACTGTATTTATTTTCTGGAGCGTCATTCTTTGTTTTATTAGTGTGTGTTTATGTTTCTGGGGCTTCAGCATTAGAGAAACCAATAAAAAAAGAAAATGAAAAGATTCCATTTGGCAGTGGGGAATGCCAGAGATTCCTGTAAACCCCCAGTGACTGCAGCGAAGGCATGAATTTGAGAGAAACTGAGAGAAGGGAGGGATTGGGTTCGGCTGCATTTAGATTCAAGTAAAGCCCAGCTGTGTGTAATAGATTAGATATGGAGAGACATGCTTGAAATGAGGCAAAAAAAAGATGGACGTGTAGAAAGGATTTGTGTGGGAAAGAGAGGGATATGCTTGTCTCATCGTGAGGGAGAGCGAGAGATAGAACGAGGGAGAAGGGACAGATGAACGCTCCTCCAGAATGGAGGCTGTGTGTGTGACTGTGTTGTAGAGAAACATGGAAAAAATGGATGGATGGATTCAAAGAAGGGGCATGTTTGTGGAGCTTAAGAGCGTGTATGAGATGCAGTCTCTCACTTCCCTACTCCCTCCCTGCCTCACTCGCTCTCTCACTCCCGCCCTCTCTCTTCTCCTCCACTGACCTACTTCCAGCAGGCTCGCAGGATGAAGGGATGAGACAGCACACTGAATGTGAAGTGGCAAAAGCTTGCTCTCGCTCTTTCTCTCTGTCTCTCTCTCTGTCTCTGTCTCTCTTTGTCTCTGTCTCTCTGTCTCTCTCTCTTTGTCTCTCTCTCTCTCTCTCTCTCTCTCTCTCTCTCTCCCCCCTTCCTTCTCTGTTCCTGTTTTTCTGTCTGCACCGCTGCTCTTTGGAGCACGCACAGAGCCGCCAACATGCTCTGCCTCCAGGCGTGTGTGTGTGTGTGTGAGAGAGAGAGAGAGCTTGTATGAGTGCAGCCAGTATTACAGAGGCTGATTTAGTATGCATTAGCTTCTATGCATGACTTATTCTTTCGGCCTGTGTGTTTTAGAAGCTTTTCTCTGTTCGTTACTGTCCTCCTCTGTGTTCTTCAGTGCCATGCTGTCATTGATTTTTCACCTTTAATTAGGGATCCGTTTCCCCTCGCCTTAGCCAGAGGACACACCTCTGCACTCCTCTGCATGGCATACACAATCAGCTGAGTAGCTGAGGCACCACATGAATGCCAACGTTGGGTTGTTCGTAAATAGAAATTCTATCAGTATCACCTCTTGAAAATTTGTCCTGTCAGTTTTAAATCATACTTAATAACTTCACAGCTCTGAGTGAATGAGACCTGACTGTTCTAAGTATTATTTCTTCTGCAGTTTGCGAGTGCAATCATTAAAAATGTCAGCAATATCTTTTATGGTGTATGGTAAACTAAAGAAGAAGTGGGTGAACAGAGTAAGGCATTACAGTTGTATTTGAAAGTTTGAACACTTCTGTAAAGTTGAGTGTAAGCACCAGTAAAAGTATAATGGATCACAAAACGTATGACTCCCTGGAATTGTCTGCACATAAAATGGATTAAAGCTAATAAGACAAATGGGTAATCTGTTGACTGAAAGACAGCTCTTAATATTTGGGGTGCCTATATCTATAAATAGATATCAAAAAATGCAAATTTCACACCTGTGGGACTTATAAAGGATTATCCTGTTATGCATGAATTTTTAAAAAATGGTTTGTTTAACCCAAATAATAGAGATGCACAATTGCAATTTTCTTGGCCGATTTAGAGTGTGATCGGCCGATATCGATTTTTTCCCCCCAGATAACAGAAAATTAGAGCTGCTGGGTTTCAGCTTTTATAATGAAACGTGGGAGTTACTTTCCCTGTTTACTGCTTACTTTTATAATAGTGACATATGATAGCGGCAGCCCTACAGCAAATGCAAACAAAAATCTAATTTAATTTAATATAAAGTTTTTTTTCATAACTAAATTTCTTTACAAATTTAAATAAATAAAATGTAATGCATAAAAAAATAAATAACCCCCCCGATATGAAATCGGCAATACGTGTGAGTGATCGGCCGACCACCGAAAAGGCCAAAAATTTTCCGTTTCTGATCACTGGCTGATCAATCGGTGCATCCCTACAAAATAACAATTTTTCCCCCTTCATCATTGTTAATGAAGTGCTGGAGCCCTATCATAATACGAGAGACACAAAGAAAAAATCATTTTGTCCTTAAACTCATCCCCTCTGTGTGATGGCTCACTGGCGTGACAAGGAGATGAAGGGTGATGGTAAAGAGAGGTGAATGTGAGTGCAGTAGCAAGAGGTACACGGACTAAGAGGGAAGATATGGTTTTAAAAAATCAGAAAATAGGAAAAAGCATGAGGCAGAGCTGTACTAATCCAATCACAAAAGCCATTAATAGGTTTTGTTGAAACCATGAGAAGGAATCACAGGCGTAATAGATGAAGCTGTTAACTAAATTCACAGCTGCGATATAATTGTGCAGCCTGGTGCCAGTTGCCACAGGGAATCTAATGGGATGTTATCTCAGTCGAGCTATCCCAGTACACGTCATGTCTGGGTAGAATATTTCCCCCTCTGGTTTCCAAAACAGACACCGCTCCTCCCATAGCACTGGAAGATGAAGATAACCATTTTGGCAAAGGTGTGCCCTACTGCTGTAAAGGGCCCTTATGTGGGCCCACACTTCAGTTCCTTACTCTTATAAGTGCATATTAACTTCCTAACCTTTACTGGGTAAATTAGTGGTTACTGAATCATATTGAGTTTTTAAGAGTTGCACAAGGGATGGCAAGTTCAATGCACTGCAGTTTGGCTAACAATTCAATATTCTGGCTTTCTATAATTTAAGTACTTCTGATTTAAGTAAGAGTTTGTGTTGTATTGTACTTTTTGTTTTGTATTGATCAAAGAAAGTGTTAATTAGGTTGTGAAGATGTTTCTTCACCACATTATTTGAATATTGAGCCTGGCTACATTAGATCCAGTTTCCTGGAGCCTGTGATACAAATATTGCAGCTGCGCAGTGTCATTATATTTTCTATAATACACTGGTGTCTTTCTTTTGAAGACATTCAAAGCTCAATTATAATTTGGATTGTCCCAGTACAGCCAACAGAAACGCTCTTGGTATCAAACATTTGGATACCTTGCTGTGTATCAAATATTAAGTGAATATTATAATGGCTAAATAAGTCATAAGTTAATAATACACCTGCAGTTCAAGAGGTTAAGCCAGATCCTTCAACATTACCAGGGAAAATTTTATAGACACATTTATGGTATTTGGTATGTGATGGTTAAGTCAAACATCTGTGTATTTGCAGACTAATTTCGGTGTTTAGCGTTCTCTACAAATCACATTGAGAAATGTCACATTTGGGGTGTGAAAGGAGGAGGAGTGTGACCTTGCACCTGACCGAGGAAATGTGTGCTGCTTTCTCTTTTCCCGGTTGATGGTATTGTTTTTCCAAATGGTGGGGAAAGTTGCAGGGATTGAGAGTCCGTGTTAGCAGGAAATACTGATTTTGGTGTAACGTCCTCTGTGCTCGACCACACATTCTGGGATATGCTCCACCCTTTTGAAAAGTTTAAACCCTACATTGGCATGTCTGAGTCATCCATTCTTATGAATGGACTTCAGAACACAGCTAGATTCACTTCCCATTAGGTAAGCAGTCAATGTACCACCACCCAATTTTCCACTCTGTATCATATCTTCCTTTGCACCCATAGTGGTGTGTGTGGTACCTATCCTGCCTCGCTTTCCTTGACTGTGTTGGAAGCGAGCCAGTGTGGGTGATAAGTGAAGACTGCCCTCCTGTATCCAGCCCCGGGCTTTCAGAATGAGTGTGTGTGAATGTGTGTATTTTGCCAGAGGGAACATGAAGGCTGAATAGTTTCGTTAAGTGTGTGTAATCTTGCTTGCCAATCTTGTGGACAGCTGGATTGCTTCTTATCAGGAGAGTGTGAGGAGCTATGCAGCAAATAGCAAAACAGATGCCCTCTACATGTGTCAAGGATAAATCGATGACTGCAACAGCTACACCAGCCCTCAAACTTATTGTATTTCTCCTGCCTGCCACCAAAACCATTCTGCCTTGTAAAGGCGTGGACTCTGCAAGACTGAATTTGTGCTGTGGTGTCTGGCACCAAGACGTCAATACAAATCCATTAAGACCTGGAAGATGTGGGGTGGGTCCTCCATGTAACTCACTAGTTTGTCCTGAACATTCCACAGATATTTGATTGGACTGAGCTCTAGAGAACCCATTTTTCCTGTCCATTCCTGAAGCAGGCAGGGTACAGAGACTACTGCCATTTAAGGATTACTGCTGTGAAGAAGGGCTGAATGTGGTCTTTAACAATGTTTAAGGACGTGGTACATAAAGTAATATCCATATGAATGTCAGGACCCAAGGTTTCCCAACATCCCCATCGCCATTTTTGGTACTAACCACGGCATACTTGGGTGGTGTTGACCACTGCACTTGAGTTTGGTACTAACCACTGCATACTCTGGACCAGAAGGTCATGGGTTCGAATCCTTCAACATACCACCACTGGGTTCCTGAGCAAGACCCTTAACCCCAAGATGCTCCAGAGAGGCTGTGATGTTTTCACATGTGACTATAAGGGGCCACTTTACTTGGCTTTCATTTCACCTGTCAGTGGATTTATTGTTCTTGCTGATTGGTGTAATTTAACCAGTTTTTCAGTGCAGATTTTTCTTGGTTCATCCAAACAATTTATCCACTTAGGATCCTGCTGTGGGGAGCTGATATCACTGCTGGAACTAACGTATTGAGCCCAGCTACATAATTTCAGATACTGTACCTCATTTAATGAGAAAGATGGCAGGTGGGGGATATTATTTTTCTCAGTCTGGGCCAAAAACTGTTAGGTGTTCTATGTGCTTGTCTGCACACACTCCTATTACTAGCAGGAGATTTGTAAAACATGCACTAGGGTGCTGACAAAAGCTGTATTGACCTTTCAGCTGACCTGCTGACTCCTCAAAGCTAAGTGAGACTGGACTGATGGAAGCTGGACCAGCATTCCAGGGTCAGAATCGCACTCGGAGCTCGATGCGGAGCTTCCCTGAATCTGCCAGTGCGTCTCCATGGAAACAAAGATTCAGGGAAGTCTCTCTCTGGCGCCCTTCTGTATTTTAAAGCAACCATCTTTGGTGTCTCTGGTTAAAAACAGGGGTGTAAATCTCTGACCACATGCTAGATTACAGCTCTATCGAAAGTAATGTTACCATACTTCAGTGTCAGACATGATTCTTTTATTTAAAAATATTTTTTAAACATAAATAATACAATATAACACAATAAATAAGCAACAGAATATGACTGGAAGCAGTTGAATGTGTCTCTTTGCATTGAAGTAAATATAGATAATTAAAAACAAATGTTAAGATTTAAGGTTAAAAGATCCATACTATATTACTCAGTTAATACTATTTTTGGTTAATAAGGAATTAATAAGCTTCATATTGCTGCGTCTTGAGGCAGAAAGGAATTTTTATATTATTAACATGCGCTGTTCACTCAGCCTGTCATGCGTTCACATCAGAGCATATCCAACACGTGCAGCATGGTCATGCACATTCCAAACTCGCAGCACACGAGACTGAAAGCTGCAGTTTTCCCACCGGTGCTGCCATAACCCCGTGTTCGTCTCCCTCACATCTGCAGCAAGCTGAGGGCACTCATAAAGAATTTACCGCCGCACTATTCTTAGAGAAAGCAGTAAAAAATACATTCACTGTGGGGAGCTGTATCAGAAAATGGAGCGTGGACAGGTGTCTTCAATTAACACTTCGACTTAGAAGCAATAAAAGGGAATCGTTTTAAAGATGAGCATGTGTGAAGCTTTGGCAGGACCGATAATAGATTGTTAATGGACTTTAGAGGACTTAGTTAAAAGTGATATTCCAGTCTGGGATATTTTCGCTACATAGAGGATTTTGGTAGATGGTACATAACTATGGAATAAAAAGGCAAAAATGCATAATAGTGAATTTACTGTGTGTGCTTGTAATGCACTTTTAAGTCTCTTTCCCACCGTCTTAAAGCCCTTAGTGTCTTGATTGTGGATGCACTTGTCAAAGCAAACCAGCTGTAGAAAACACTAGACTCGTTTTTTTCTTCCTCTTGTTTATTTCTGGTTCTGGTGAGAGTGTGCTGGGTACGGCTTTTCACTCTCCTACTCCTCCCTTCCTCTGCACACTGGACAGAGAGGCCTTTGTGGCAGCCCGGTTAATGCCTTTGCGCACAGAGATGGGAGCAGCCTGGCACCTCTCTGGGCACACTCAGCCTGCAGCATTGGCCGGCCAGAGATGAGTGTCGATCCATTCAGAGACCAGGCTTCTCTCTGCCAGCACTCAAAAACAGGTGAAGGACGGAAGCTCATTCACAAGAGTGAACCCTTTTTCCCCACATGATCGCATTCTGGAGTTTAGACTTTGGGGATAAGGGAGAAAAAAATGCATCCCGACTGCCTCAAATTTGAAATATTTTTGTTTAGAATAAATGATATCGTTTTCGATAGTCGACTCCTAGGGTGAGAGGTTTATATGCCTTATTATGAATGAATTTCCTCAATAACCTAAAGCTGAAAAAATGAACAGTGTTCTTCAGGCTTCTGTGTTTTTGAAAAACAAGTCCCAGCGGCAAGGCTTCCATGGTCACTGCACAGATCTGGAGCCGATTTAATAGTTTGCAGACAAATTCAAGAATGGCGTCACACCAGGAGTCATTATGCATTATGCACTATGCACCATAGGCATTATGTTCAGTAGATGGATCGTTTGTGCATGTGTCCACAGCAACATTTATTCGGCCATGTTGTGTCACTGAGGTCTTTGTGTGCTGCTTGTCTGACTTGATGGGTTCATGCCTGTGGATCTATGGTGTAAATGTTTCCTTTCTAGAAAACAGGTCAGTGAGCCTCACTCCAACCTGAAATAACATCTCCCTTCTTTTTCCCGTCTTTTTCAGATCATGCCCCCTAGATAGCAGACTCTGATCTTTCGCCTTTCTGGCCTTGGCCCCGGCCCCTCCAGACTGGAGAGGATGCCTCCCCGGAAGCGCACACGGCCCGCCCTGGGCTTCCTGTGCTGCTTCGGCAGCAGTGAGCCCCCTGAGATTAACCTGAAGGACAGCGTGCCCCTGCAGCTGCTGGAGTTCAGTGCCCCCATGCCTCCAGAGGAAGAACTGCATGCTCGCTTCTCCGAACTGGTGGTAAGTAGTCCAATTACCCCTCAGTCGGAACAATGGTGTAAAAATATTCTGTCCAATAACATTTTTTGAGCGATGTACAAGCTATTTATAACATGGGAAGGTAATTGGGTATTTTGTTGCTGTGTTATTGACCTCAATGCTCCTCTATTTTTCTGTCATTCTTGGTATATATATGCTCGACTTAAAACTGAATCAATTGACAATAATCTGAGAATGCAGCTCATTTTGTCTTTATTTTCCCACTCTGGATTTAACATTACCCTCCTTTATTACATGTTTCTTTGTCATGTCTATGGGGTTTCAGTGTTCCATTAGCTTGTGTAGTGGTCATTTCTCTTAATTAGTGTCTAAATAGGTTAAAATCGCGACATCTCCTTTAGATTGTTTGAGTAATTTGCTGTGACAGTTGCCCCTACCGTGAATCACACCTCTGTTAAACTACGTTCTCATACAGGGAGTACAGAATTATTAGGCAAATGGGTATTTTGTCCACATCATCCTCTGTATGCATGTTGTCTTACTCCAAGCTGTATAGGC
>JBBPDH010000001.1:38679276-38700410 GCA_037974565.1 Clupeocharax schoutedeni | reverse complement strand
TTTTTGGGTTCATTGAGAACGTGGTTGTTGTTCAATAATAAAATTATTCCTCAAAAATACAACTTGCCTAATAATTCTGCACTCCCTGTAGTCTGCTTGTCGTATTTTGCACTCATTAGTTCAGAGCAGTTTATGGGCATCATCATCAGCGGTGGAAATGCTGGTTGACTGCTTTGCATTTTGTGATTTGGCTTTATGCTCCAGGGCTTATCCACCCTGTGCGTACCTATAGCAGGACTTAATCAGAGGAGGCACAGCGGAGGCAAAACTGACCACAAAAACTGTTCTGACAGTTTAATAGTGCTCAAGTGCTGATTTGTCATTCATTATTACAAAGCATTGTATTTCCGTTTTAAAACTTAAAATGGTCTTGTGGATGTATTTACCCTTTTAATCCCTCTCCTCCTTGGCCTAGACCCCCCTAAACTATCACAGTGAAAAGGGTTAATCCGGATAACCATTCCAACACACCATCTGCAAGCCATGAATGTGTCAACAGCCCGTTCAGCTCTCATGCACTCATTTAGGTGCATGTAGAAACCAAGTCTGCTGATACATTAAGTAGGATTTTTGGCCTTTGAGGAGAATGGCAACCTGGACTCAATCAAGGCCTCATGTGTTGTTGACTTCCTCAGGCACTAATTGCAGTCAGTCAATGTTGTGCAAGGGATGGACTATAAATTATGTTTCTGAATGTCTAAATCAAACATGCCAGCCTCATACCAGGGGTAGCTTAGTCCCACCCTCTCCTTCTCCCAGTTACAGTGAAGCCTGATGCACCAGTCGGGTACGGCGGTTCTCCACACTGGACATACTGTGCATATTTGAAGTGCTTTCTCTGCTCTAGCACACCTGATCCAACTAATTAGCTAATGAATGACAGTCCTTCCTGAGTTTAAGTGGGTCCTGAGAAAATGTGCAGCACAGGAGTACTTCAACCTTTCCCCATGTTCGTTTCTAATTAGACTCAAAGACGCATTCCCAAGGACCTGAACATTTCATCCAACATTTCAGTGGATGATTCTTCAGAGAAAATTTTTTGGGAATGACATGCATGAACATTTTCGATGAAAGCTTGAAAGAACCTATAGGTAGAATCCTTAAGGATCCCATGACAAAGGCCTTCCTTTGCATGAAGGAACTAAAATATATTTGTGTTCATCTGTTCATTTAAGCACCAAGCAACTGCCATGCTTCACTCGTTTGCAGGCCATGTTGTCTCTACAGGCAAAAGTGGAGGTAGCTCAGTGGGTAGGATACTTGCCTATTCTGTGGCATCAGTGAACTCAGTGCTGCACTATTTTTAAAGTATTGCTGTTGGCTAGAACTTGCTTTGTAATTAAACAGCTGACATCATTGATCAAGTGCTCCAACATCTGCTCGTGCTACCATACCCTCTCTAGTTAAAAAGCACACATTTGGATAATTATTCCAATTATATAATGAGTGTTATTCTCGTTTCTGTGCATTGTTTGGACAGGAGCTCTGCATGCTGTATTTCAGCGTGGAATTAATAAAAAGTGCTCAATGGTAGGAATCAAATAAAACATGCTGGACATATGGGAGCGCTTAGCCCAAGCACGGCAGCCTCATGCTTGACAAAATGAACCGGCTTGCAGCTTATTTATGGTAAATATCTGGCTTTGGCTGAGGGAAGATACAAATGGCTTAGCCGACAGGGGGATACTTCTCCTCTCCAAAATGTGGATGAAAAGCCAATGCTGTTGTCACAGCTAAATGCATGACTAGCCTTCTCTTCTCAAATAGATAAACACATATAGACTAAAGAGTCACTGTTACAGCTCCACATGTCCCTGTTTAACTGCACAAGTCATCCATAGCTCATACCAGGCTACTTTTTATACAACATGAATACAAGCTAATCTGCTGAATTTAGTTTCCATATCAACAGTTTCAAGCCTTATTTCTGCTATGATAAATATTCCAATGCAGGAAGCTGGAATTGCCTTGACAGAACTGGGGCACAGTGGACGGATAAACAATGTTGGTGATTTTGGAAAAACGATACCATTCCTAGCACATTTTTATGGCCTCAACCCCATAGAAGGCAGGTTCCCTACAGGAGAGTGAGGAATATCAGTTTTCCCTTTTGTTTATTTCCATGCCACAGGTCGCAGATAAGGCATAATAAACTGGCCTCAAGTTTGTATGCTGCTTCCCCGCAGTGACCTCAGAATGATTTCATGCAAGGCATGTTGCCATCAATTCCCCATTTGAATTTAGAACCTCTGTTCCTCCTGACGAAGATGATGATTTGTATATTTCATACAGGCTCCATATAATTACACTGAAAGTTTCCAGAGTCGGAAAACACAGTGTTCCAAGGAAAAATAGTTGGTTTTATGTCAAACCATGGACAGATATGCACTGTGCCACCATTGCGAACTCTAGTGTTGTCCGCATCTGCCTGTAGTCCAGGGTGGCCTAGGCTGGTAGGTCCTCTGTGAAGTCTACTGCTGAACTCACAAAATGAGGCTGGAAGTAATTAGTTGTGTTTGATTGATCGGACCATTTAAAGCAGAGACCACATCACAAATTATGGTCATTCCAATCAATCACAAATAGGCCTTTGGAGCAGCATATATGCTGCAACATTGTGAACCGTGGGTCCTGCAGCTTTGTGATTTAGAGCGGAGGAGAGCGTGCGCTCTACATGTAGAAGCAGTGGAAATGCAATTCTTGTTTATTCTGTAACTTGATTAAAAACAACAATATTTTATTGTCAGCCTGGTTTGCCCACACATTCGTATCATTTGAAGTGGGTTTGCTGTAAACTCTTGGATGTTTGAGCTCAAATGTGAACATGTGGTGTTTGTCGTGTGGCTTCATTTTAGGGTATTAGGCTGAGAATGAATTTGCTAAATACTCCAAAGTACATATATCATGTTATTCATTGCTGTTATCTGGCATAGATGTAGTTGTAATGCTACATAGTGTCTGTGTTTATGCTTTGCATCTATATATTGTGTAGATTTGCGTGTGTGTGTGTGTTTTTCTGCAAGTACTGGCATTCCGTAGAGAGTCCAGCTGTGGTTTGGGGTCATGTGAGGACAGGGTGCTGAGCGTGTTACTTAAAGGCTATGATGGGACAGAGTTAAATATGAACTTTAGAAAGTGTTGAAGAGCTCCTAGGAAGTAGAGGAGGCCTGTGGACATGTGGCAACCATGTGTGTGCAACTATTCTTACCCAAGACCAAGGCTGGCACTGCCACCAGAGAAAGGAATAGGAGAAAAACAACAAGGAAACATACAGACAGGGATACACCAAGGCGATGTGAAAAAGGGACTAAGGAAAACCATCTTGGCTAGTCTCTCGATTTCTTTAGTGGTAAAAAATGTTAGTGTCTACGTCAAATTCAAGTTTAAATTGTTAGCTGAGGGGTTCTGGGCCTCCCAGTAAAAGAACAAATTGAACTTCTGGAGGATTTTTTATATTTTCTTGAAAAGAAATTGAATTTCTTACCAAAGGAATGCTGACATCATCATTTCAATGTGTTCATCATCTTAACCCCAGTTACTCCCCCTGCATAAACAGTAAATTCGGCCAGCTCGAGTTATTAATGTAAACATGCAATCCAGTTCACCGAGACCAGACCAAGCTTCCGGTCTCGAAACGAATGAAGCTTAAAGCTTGTGCAGATCCCCGACAGCTGAAACTTTAAATACCTTTGCCTTGAAGTCAGCAACGGCTGTGACGCGGCACTTTCTGAATCAGAATTGGAATACTTAATCGATCCCGGAGGAACTTTATGTAATTACTGCAAAGATACATGGAGACCCAAAACAATATAAAATATAAAGACTATACATGAATCTGAAAAACCTCCATATGAAATATGCTACTCTGTATTCACAAAAGCTGGGTATAAATACTATAGATAAGTAACAGTTAAGTGAAATCCAACGACACTGATGATAGTTAGGAGAACATTATTACACTTAGTAGAGACCAGTAATAGAAGTAATATTGATATAAGTAGTGATATTGCACATGTAAGACTTTCACATGAGATATTACAGAATATTAATGTTTTAGCACCAGAACAGTATACAGTATTATACATGGTAACTATTATACATCGTAGCAAAATAATGAACATAATGTTGTATTAAAATGTCCTGTACGTAGATAGTGCTATGGTTAACTGTATTAAAATGTGACTGCATTACTCCTAATGCAGTAACAGCCGAGTGACCATTTTGTGCAGTGCAGTAGTCTAGTGCCCATTTTTATCATCGCAGATTTGAGGTTTATAGATACCAGCCTAGTAATACTTAATGAAATGACAGGGATAAAAACATCCAGTAATCAATACCCACTAATGTATATGGGAGGAATAAAGCACGAATAAATAGTTAAATTCTCTGCTTTTGAGAAAAGCTTTGACCGTGAGACCAGCAGACAATGTTGGTAAAACACACAGAGATCAGCCTGTTGATTTTACGAGTCTAACAACATCAGGATCATCAGTTAAAATCTGGTCCACAGAGGACATAGATTATCCCTCTGTCTTTCTCTCTGCTTTTCTCTCCTGTGCCTCACTCTGTCCCTTTCTGGATCTAGGGCAGTTTTAATCCCATCCCTCCTGTTTTGTTTGTGGGACAGTTGTTCTGTGTGGATATTCTGTGCGGCCCATGCCACACAGATCTCTCAAATGTTCCTGAATCATGAAACTCGATGGTCTAAATGGGACTCCTAGATCTCCTCATATCCTCTGAGAAGGCAAGTAGGAGCTGTCGGCTGTTTTGTGGAAGTGGATGATAAGCAGGCTCATCCAAGATGATTACTTTGCCATTTCTCAGGAACTTTGTTACTTTCATGTGTGCACACAAGACACCTACTGGAATCAAATTCTTGTATGTGTTCGCTCACATACTTGGCCAATAAACGCGATTCTGATTCTGATTATTGTGCCCAGACCACACCAACCCAGTAAACACCAGCAAATAAAGACTTTGGGTTGGTGTTCCATACGTCATTGTGGAAAGACTCAAGTGTTCTCCCTTATTCACACTGGTTCATTTGATCCATAGTACATTAATAAGTAGCTGTGGTATCTTAGATGTATCACAGTTCAAAGGACTAAAGATCACTTTACGTTACATGTAAAGTTAAAGACTTAAGACCTTAGGGAATACGTGACACTTCAAGCGCCTTTCAAAGATGTTCAGAGAAAAGTCAAAGACCGCTACTTCAAGGAAAATTATGGTGTTAAAGGTCATGTTATACTGATTCAACATTTCCCAACAAACACCAGTGATGGAATAAGACCCGAGTTTCAGGACAGACACACACTTTATTTCTTTTGTCTCTCTGTTTGGCCCACTGGCCGTCAGGGGTGTGGACGTCATTCCCTGTTTCTCCTTCCCTCAGCTAAGAGCTCTGGGTGGGGAAGCGCTTCCTGACTTGTTTAGCCACTTCCCTGTCCTCAGCAAACCCCAACACTGCCCAGATACAACCACTCCGCGGATCAGAGCCTGAGCAGCAGGGAGAGGGCCAGTGGAGGTGATGATTACCAAGCTTCCACCAAGCCAAGCCACTGGCCTCTAGTCAGCCAAGTTCTGTCCATTAAGGAGTGTTGTTGGGTTCGGACATTACAGGGAGTTTTAGGCCAGGACTATGCAGCCCCTGTCCAGTTTTCTCTTTTTCTCCCTTTCCTTCACTCTCTTTCCCTCTTTTCTCTATCCCTCTTTCTTCCTTTCTCACTCTTTCCCTTTTTTGTTTCATTTCCTCTTTTATCTTCAGTGTATTCCTTCTTTCTTGCTTTCTCGCTCTCTATCTCTCTCGCTCTCTCTCTAGCTGTCTCTCTAGGTCTCTTTCTCGCTCTCTCTGTCTCTCTCTCGCGCTCTCTCTGTCTCTCTCCCTCGCTCTGTCTCTCTCTCAGCCCCCTCCATCTGATCACAGTTGACCCCTACAGCTTCCTGTTCATCCCCTCAGGGCCTCAATTCACAGACTATCAAGATGGAAGGAAGTCATATGTCTTTCCTGTCCCTCCTTTTCAGAGCACTTATACACACGTACAAACACATACACATATGTACACGTACACACAGTGTGTTTTTCAGTACCACAGTGAATAACGGAGATGTGAATGTGTTTGGAAAGATTGGATATATGTGTGAATACCTTTTCTTAGTGAACAGGTGAATCAATATTAGTCTAGCTTTATGTGAATTCCACAGGAGCTGGAGCTGAGCAGGGGGCTGTGTGGTGGAGGTGGAGGACTGGGGTGGATTGTGGTTAGGTTTTGGATTATAGGGTCTTTATGGAAAACCATGTGAGTGGCGTGATCCCTTACCTTGCGGTTTGTTACATAAGAACATACACACACACACACACACACACACACACACACACACATGATCACATACCTAAAGCACGTTTGAAGTCAGTACTGCCACATGGACCTGAATATGGTAGTGTTTTAGATTACATTTATTTTGCAGGTTATTCAATTATTAGTCTTGATACTTCATTGCCGTTGCTACATTATTCACAGCACTTTTTGAATAATAAATTAGAAATGCATGTCTTTCCTGGAAAAACAGTGTAATGGTTACACAGCTGAAGTATTTCACTTGTTAGAGTATTACTTGGTGGTTACTTGGGTGTTTTAGATCACAGGGCTGCAAAATCATAGCTGAAGTATTCCAGGTGGTTGCAAGGGTGTTGCTAGTTGGTTTATGTGGTACCCGGGTTTAGTTGTGGCCAATCAGTTGCAGGTGCTTACTAGGTTGTTGGTAGGTGGTTGCTATGGTATATCTAGGGTATTCCAGGTGATCCATTGCTTTGGTGTTCCTTGTGTACTTCTGTCATGGTAACACAAGTTGGCAAGTTCCTCCATTCATTCCTATAGTAAAAAGACTTCAGACTTTAAAAATGTTTGTGTAAGAGTTATGATTGGAAACCATAAACTCTCAGAACCCTATCATTCTGGAGTTGGTTAGGGATCAATGAGATTAGTGGACAAAAATCTGGCAGATTTTTGCTTCCATACATTTAGCCATATCCTTTTTCCGATGAGGGCTTGTAGTCACAGTAAAGTTTTCCTTATGTGTTTATTTCTGATGTTTTTCATACTGTTCTGCAATCAGACTTTGTTTCATTGGAGATTCTCTCACTCTCTCCTGTATCCCTTCAGGATGAATTGGACCTCACAGACAAAAACAGGGAGGCCATGTTTGCCCTGCCTGCTGAGAAGAAATGGCAGATCTATTGCAGCAAGAAGAAGGTAAGTGCTTTTAAACTGTGCTTCCAGACCTTAAACAACTATACAGAAGAGGGCAATATGTCAAAAATATACCATCATGATTCTTAAAGACACTTTCACTACATGTTGTATTTTTGACATATTGCCCTCCCCCTATGCATCCTGACATTTTCACAAAATTGTTTTTCTGAGGTTTAAACAAATGTGGTGTTCTGATACTGCCGCAGAAAATTTGCTATAAAAATGATGAGTAAAGTGACTTTTTAAATTACTCTTAAATTTGGCATTGCTTTCTTTTACTCCTAATATCTTGAGTAGCCTCTACTGCAGCATGATGAGCTTTTCTAAAAATATTGTTAGTGTTTTCAGTACTGCTAGAGCACTGACTAACAATGTTTAACATGGTAATGTCTTGTTGTCGCATCACCAACCTCTATGCTTAATGCAGGGACAACAGGAACACTTTTTCTGCCTTTAGCCTTGGGATATTGGGGGTTTATGGAAATTGGTGAAAAGCTTGTCAGATACTGGCACCCACATTTGTTGTTTTTAGACAAAGAACTTCCTTTTTTATGATTGAAATGGAAATGTGTAACCACAGCTCCCTCTAAAGTGTCCAGCATAGTTGTCGCGTGTATCCCCTCCCTTCCTCTGCTGGCCAGGGCCGATCTTTTAGAGCTGTGTTTGTGGTCAGCCGTGCTTAGGATATTACTCTCTCTCTGATTACAGTCAGAAGGCTGTGGTGGCCTCCGAAAACCTTGCCGGATCTAACATTTAAACAAACGCACATGGCTGTCTTCCACACCAGGTTTTTTCCTCAGTGTTTTTGAATTTGCAGAGTGTGTAGTCTGAACAATAACCCGAAACCCTGTATCTGAACTTCAGCAGCTCCTGCCTGGTACCCGGATCTACAATACTGTTCAATGGTTTGAAATCACATGACAAAATATAGTTAATACTGTAAGATGGTTTACATATTGTAAGATGGACACCAGATGTCTTTAGTTTTAATTATTCAAATTATTTTTATTTAATAAAAATTGACTTTTTTGTGAACTCCAAGAAGTTAAATGGTTAAACAGAATAGCCTAAATAGTACGTATAATTATTAATGGTGATATGTTTATACGGTTCCATTATCACTTTTGAAGTACAAGCTAATTGTTCATTTTATCTTAAACTAAAGCATCTGCTGACCTTTATATGAAGATGTAAGATGTTTGGAAAAGTCGTTGTATAGTGTCCACCTCATGAGTCCTTACTAAAAGAGAGGAACAGTCTGTCCGATGACCCCAAAATCACCACAGCTCTCAGAATCTCACCTCTTGTGGAAAACGTATATAGCTCTGGCGAGTTGTTTTTGAATGGATATTGATTTATATGCTGGTGGCCGCATACCAATAAATATTTCATGATATGATATAGGCATGAAATCCAGAAACATGATTCCATTCAAATTATATATGATGCTTAGACTAAAGGTCTAAGTATCATGATAAACGGTAAGTAATTGTCAGTCAAGTAAGCACTTTGGCCTCAGTGTTTAGCATAGAAACTCATTTTTGTTCTCTCCTCCTGCTTGTTCATTGTGGTTTTTACTACTACTGTATTTTAAGCCCTGTTCTTGATCAATCATCTGCTACCCGCAGATCGGTGTATTTATTAATCTACAAGACGATTAATCTATGCAACTACGTGATGCACAGACTTTTCAATTGCAATTGGAATATTTTACAGCTCTCAACAAATCTTACATTGACCTTAAAATGCAAAACTAATGTATTTGGGACTAACAAAGGTTATCTCCTCTTAAACGTGTCGCTGCAACAATATTTTTAGGTTATTAACAACAATAACCTTTCTTAACATTCAAACAGTGGTATAGACTCGAACACGTAGTTAACAAATATCACTGAGACCATACGACTGACCCTCAGATCTCAGGTTAAGGAAGTGGTGTTGCTGTTCTCTTGTTCTGTCAGTCCTCTTAGGGTTTCCTGTCAGTGCAGAATGTTCGAAAGGAACAAAATAACTTAAACCAAAGCCAGGAAACAGGAACCAGAACCAGGCAACGAGTCGCTCGGTAGAAGGACGTGAAAGAAAACAAAAAGCTCATTCACATGGAGGAGGCCAGTCCCACACATGCCTGCTTAACATGCAGCACAATGTATACAGAGAGAGTACGACTCTGTGACTACAGCGATCCCCAAAAGAAAGTGATTAAAGCTCTTGGCACATGGTTGCGACACAGCTATAGACGACACAGCTAGCTAACAAGCAAGCTTCTTCATTACCCATCAGATTCAGAGACAAAAATCTGACGATTGGCAAACTGAGCATGAGACATGATTATGCAGCTTAAAAACAAGCACCATTCTTTTATAGACTGTAAACAGCTCATTGTAACTAATATCATTAAGTTTTTTAAATCTAAACGTATTCTAGATTTTCCAAGCAAAATGCTATTTGATATTCAGTGGGAACTACACTTTAGATATTGTTTTGCTATTTTAGATGAAATACAATTCATATGCAATAGCGTTAGCTTAGACTAGAGTCTCCTAAAACGTTTTGAGATTAAATGCCAGAAACGAAGGCCTAGTCATGCTTTGCCACTGGATAAAACATAATGGAGAAGAAGTGCTTACAATAACATATAATTCCTAGTATGGAACTGGATTTCAAGCATCTGCATTTTCATGGCTTGCAATTGTCCTAAAGCTCCAGTCAAGTACAGACAACTGCTTTATTCCATAGAGCCTGTAGAAGTAAATTGCTAAAATTGTATGAAGACCCACAGAATACCATAATGAACCCATGCATTTTGAGCCGAGCTGAGTGCTATTACTCATCACTCAATAACGTTACTGTAAACAAACATTCCAGCTCTGATGAAAACATCTTGTGGCTGTCATGCAGATGATGCATAAGACCACTAGCATTATGTGCATGTTTGTGACTGCTCCAAAACCTAGTTTTCGAATGGCTCATGCATATTAGATCTGCGGTAATGCATTCTGAATGACTTTATTTGCATGAAGTAAACCGAGGCTTGCCGCTTTTAACAGTGTGTACTTGCATCTGCTGGACTAGCTGTTGTAGCGATATTCAGCTTGGGAGTTTGTATCACTCCTACTTTGTGTGGTGGAAATGAGGCTGTTGTTTTGGTTCATGTAGTATTTCATTGTTTAGTCGGATCCAGAGAAGCCAAAAACTGACGGAAATGTCTCTTTTGTCTTGGGATGGCGGCCTTTGCCAAAGATGTGGTTTCTCTGACCTGTTGCATGAATGAGTGCTTTCCCTGGCCAGTGCTTTTGGGAAAACAGTTCTAACCTGTTTGCTGGCAGGTGTCCTTGGAGAGTGTCTTGTTTTGCATAAACAGGGACTTGGCAGCAGGAATACATGATCTCTTGTGAGAGACATGCATTCTTATTAAAATATTCCGGTTATATTCACGCAATAGTGCGATTTCTTATAGTTCTCAGGTAACCTCTCAGTGATTTCCATATTAAAACACTGATTATCATCAGTGTCCTCACACTGAATCAATTTTTAATTTACTCTCGAGGGCCTGCACTGATGTGTGTAAGTTATGGTGAGATATTGTGCTCTGAACTGCATTCTTGCAAATGAAATCGTAGCTCTGAATTGGATTGCAGGATAAAGCAGGGGACGGCCTGCTGAGATGTTGGATCCTGGCAAGATGGTTGTCTGGCCTCAAACGCGGATGATTACTGCTCTGGCTCAGGGACAGGCGGAGATCTGTGTGCTAATGTGATTTGGACAGGAGGATTCTGGAGGGCCAGGCTGTTATTAAAGGCACAGACCAACTTCTTGATAGTTCCCCAATACGTACAGTAACTCTGAGTTATATTCCTTACTGTGAGCTTGAAAACACAATTCTTAAAAAAACAAGGCAAAGAGGGAAACAGTAGACAGGCACTAAAAGGCGACAGAAATGGACAGATGATGTAAATTAATTTTAACAAGTTTAACAGCTGACCGTATGAGCCTCTATTGCATCTACTTGTATATAAGCGTACTCAATTTGGCAAATTCTCAGTCCATGCATAAGCTTACTAAATACCTGTTTGAAACCTGCCAAGGGAAATACTTGCATGTTTTTGTCTCTTTGTGTTCCTAACCTGAGCCTTCACTCTGGTAGAATAATGAGAACCAGGTTCTCAGAATTGCCCACTTAATATCATCAGCATTTCCCATGGAAACAAGAGGCCTAAACGGTCCCCTGTAGTTGAATTTGCAGTGCGTTTCACCTCACATAATAACTTCTACCTGAAGGAAACATGCTGATTACACAATCTGCGTGATTCAAATATCCTGAACATTTCTCCCCTCTGGCTTGATTCTTTCTTTCCGCAACTAAAGGAGGCCAAGTATGGAGCCCTGCTGCACGCTCGCTCATGTTTTCATTGTTAAGACCATTCATTTCATTGCTGACTACATTGTTTGGTGTTAAACTTGTCACGTGATTAAGAACATTAAACTTTAAATATTTCATCAAGATTACATATTTCATTGCTGGCCAGTCTTGATGAGCCCAACCAAGAAACGCAGTATGCTCCTATTCACAGAATAGATTAAGTTAGTAGCAATCAGAACATGGTGTTCCTGATTTATGACTACTGGTGCCTGTTGTGATAATTGAGGAGAGATGGGCTTGTGTGCACCGTTAAGAGACATGCTCTTTGTATTAGCTGATACATTCTGTGTTTTGGTAGCTGTGTCATCACATTTGCATTTATACAGCTGGTCCCTTAAGAGAGTCTGTGGGTTCAGACAACATGCTTCCAAATCTCCACAAACAGTCAGCAGCACAATCTCAGGCACGGAGCCCCGTTCAAACAAAACCACAGAAATCAGAGAGGCAGAGAAGCGCTTTAGCGGACGCACAGACTCAGGGGTCACCTTGGCCACAGAAGGGATAGAATTTTATTCCCTGTGAAAGAGGGAGTGAGATTCGCAAGCGAGTGCTGCCAAAACCCACTGCAGCGGTGGAGCATATGAGGAGACATGAAAGAGGAAAGTGTTGAATAATCGATAGCGCACGTCACCAGAGGGGCAGCACAGTGTAATGTGTATGTGTGTGCCATTCAGTAGGGTCATGACAGGGCCATATAATCTAGTTTACTTCCAGTCCTGTTCACAGCACCGCTCAACTCTTTGAAACCGAACCTTTATTAAAGTTTCAAAGAAGCAAGTAAAGATTATTATACTCCGTCATTTGCCCTTAACTTCTCAAGCACTATGTTGTCGTATTACTGCCACAAACTCTCTTATACTTTCCTCTGTAGAGATTCCACCAGAAAACATGGTAGATCAGGGGGCCTGGTTCACAATTTTAAAGACTAAAGAAATCACAAAAAAGGTACACATGAACACTAATGCCATTGTTTACAGCAGAGCTTGTGGTTGCATCTGGTTGGTTTGCTACTTTGTTTAGAGCTCCAGGCTGAAGCAAAGCCATGCACTTCTAAACACACCTAAGGTATGGCTGCAGTGCTTCAGCTGTGAGTCTGTGGTGTTGTCTGTGTCTTTAGTGTTTGTGCATGAAACCAAAAGTGTTGCATTAAAAAGTCTTGTACAATCTATCATTTCATTAAAAGTGGGCTTTGTGTGAACAGGCCTCAATTTCACATTCTACTGAATAGAAAATACTGTTTATGATGGTGGGGTTTTGTGGCCATGAGTTTCTGCATTTGTAAATAATCCCACCCCTGACATGGATTTTCCTTTGGGCAGCTGGGGGCCTAGTGGTTGGGGTGTTGGCCCTGCAATATGAAGGCAAGTGTCACCTCTCAGGTACCCTTGAGCAAGGTACTGTCCCCACATACTGCTCCCTGGGTGCCCCTTGTTGGTGGCAGCCCACTGCCTCACTTGGTTGTATTGGTTGAAATGCCGAGGAAGAATTTCACATGAACAAAAAATAATTAAAAATAAATAATTATCAATAAATCGATTGGTGATCTTAGCACCGTTATGGTTTTATCCTATTTAACGCTGTCACTGTTAAAATGGTGGCCATCAGTAAAATAACTTTATATACTTTTTATAATGTTATTTGTCATGAACAGATTTAAAGAAATGTCGAAATGCTGATAAATATTGATTCTCAACTTCTGAAACAGGATTACTTGCTGTATGTTATTACAGGTGGGCTGTTTGTGTCCAAGAGATGTTTAACGTTCAAGCTAAGAAAAATATGGAGTGAAAAGGGCAACCAGACATCAAGAACAAACATTACGTTAAGAAACGCTATTCTTCAACCATGCTTTGTGACAGAAATGACACCGTGTTTGTATTTGTGCTGTTAGTTCTTAAGGCTCTACATCAGACTGACTTGTCTGATCCACCTCTGGGCTGGACCCACGGCGGGCCAGGAGCACGGGGTCGTGTTTATTATTGCTCCCTCCACTCTGGCTGCTTTAATAGCACAAATATTGACGCGCAGGGAGAGCAGCACACTACCGTGCCGACCTTAAAGCAAACACAACCGTCTCCCCATCTTTCCTTTGTAGCAGAGAGGAAATTCGTCTTTTTAATGGATGTTGTGAGTCTGCCAGGAGAAAATGTTCTCTACAGGGCGAGCAGTTTCAGGCGGCAGGCGATAAATAGGCAGGAGTCAGTGTAAAGTCATTAAGGCTAATAATCTGGTGGTTAGAATCAGTCTGGCTGCATGAGCAGACTGCATCTGTGTACAAATCAGAGGTTTAGAGGAAACCAGATTGCAGGACGAGGTACAGTCCAAGCTTTTGTTTTGTGTTCCAGCAGTTTTGCTTTGGTGTTAGACATGTGCACCCACATAGTGGAAAGGAGTGAATTGGTTTTGGAACGGAGTGGTACTTTTGTTCCGCGTGTGTATGTAGTCCGCAGCGGTCCAAGAGCATTGTAGACCTTCATTTTGTTTGTCCTTTTCAGTAAAAAACACCCCATCAGGTGTAAACTCAGAATTTCAAAGGAGAAAATGACTTGTAGGCCTTTTTCTGTGTCTTTATTTAACATTGGATGTCTTTGAATCTCTCTTGGATCACCGTTTGGGAGACCGTTAAGACTTGCCAAATATTGTCAACGGCAACCACATTAAACAAGCTAATTGAAGTTAATAGAAACCAGCTCTCTGGTGCTAATGCCCCAAATAAGCTTCGGGATGACCCACTTCTACACATGCACGTAATGATGTTTGATGATTTTTAGTGACAGTTTGTACATTAAACACAGATCACCATGCATGGAAACTTCAAAACAGGGGATTTGGATCATCCCCAGTATGAGGCAACATTAATGCTCAAATCCAGCACATTGTGATCCATTTTCCAGGATTTGATTAATGCTCCTATTTGGTGCTAAACAGAAGAGTGTTATCCACATGGCCTGCCTGCTGCTGGCTCAATGGGGGACCATGTGCCATTAGATCAGTGGCTCTGTCCCTAAGGGAGTAATGATGGACTAAAAGCAGTCTACACCCCAGCTGGGACCAGAAAGAAGATCAGATAAAAACCTTTTATGAACAATCAGTAGGTAGTAAGGCAGTAAAGCTCTAGGTAGACTAAAGACTAGAGCCAAGGGCTTTATTTTGTAAAAGAAAATAGGGGGCTATAAGCTACAGGACACCAAGCATTCTAATAATGTTTACCCACTTTGTGTAATGCCCAACAGCACACCTTAGGTAGTGAAAATTCCAGTAGTGCATAGCTTTGAGGGGCTTATTTCATTTAAAATACACAAATTTTCAATACATTTACAGGAATAAATTTTAGTGCATTACTATAAATTACACAAGTGGTTCTTCAAATGTGTTAATCATAGGTAATGGCTAAACCACATAACAGGCAAAGAGTTTACAGCACAATAGTTTTTAATCATTGGCAAATATTAATGCCAGTTTTTTAACAGTGGCATAGATAAATGCAAACAAAAATATTTGATTGATTCCCAAGGAAATTTTTATACTCTGTAGTTTCAAATGGCACAAGTACTTAAACAGATTGAAGATTTCCCCATGCAGGTGAATAAAAAATGATGTGCAATGACGACAAATAACTTCACGGTGCAAAAGAATGGACAATAACTGTAAATAGCGTACTTAGTGAGCAGGGCTCCTACAATCAATGAAGAAGAGCAAATCCAAAACAGAAAGCAGAGCATCAGGCCAAGAACTCAACCACCCTGCCCCCGCTGGGAGGAGCTGAAACTCTCAATGGCTTTGGTGACACATGATCTCTTAAGTCTGTCTGTCTGAGCACCTCTGTAACAGCAACCTGCCTCTGAACAATGTCCTCCGTTTTGTTGGTGTACAGTTGG
The DNA here is from genome assembly GCA_037974565.1 of Clupeocharax schoutedeni. Taxonomy (NCBI): domain Eukaryota; kingdom Metazoa; phylum Chordata; class Actinopteri; order Characiformes; family Alestidae; genus Clupeocharax; species Clupeocharax schoutedeni. Next base: position 38,684,859 of record JBBPDH010000001.1, on the reverse strand, counting down.
TGACCTTGTTTGTGGAAGATAGACAACGGTTAGCACAGGGTCCGCTCTACCACCATCACTAGAGTCCAGCTCCATACACAGAGCCAGGTCCCTCAACCAGCTTTTTCAGCAGCATAGTATCTTTGATCTTGATGCTGTCTCCCTAGCACACACCGGCATAGAAAAGAACACTGGTGACCACAAACTGGTAAAACATCTGCAGGAGTTTCCTACAGATGTCAATGGACCCCAGCCTCCTCAGGAAACTCTGACGACTCTGCCCCTTCCTGAAATGTCATCCAACTGCAGCCCAGAGTACTTATAGGTTCTGACCACCTCCATATTAACCCCCACAATGGAGACTGGTTGGTTGAATGGCTCACAATAACAGCTAAAATAATCCACCAATATCTCCTTAGTCTTGGATTTATTCAGCTGCAATTGGTTTGACCAGTACCATGCCTCAAATTCCTCCACCAGGTCCCTGTACTCCAGTACTGAACTCAGCCAATCAGATTTTAGGACCAGAACAGTCTGTTTTAGAGAGAATTAAATATGGAAAATGGATTTTGAACAGCATATGAAATAGTCTTGACAATTTGTTGTACTTTTAGAAAGGAGTTTACACCCAGTTTCTGTCCTTCCAGACAGATGCAGAGGAACGTAATGAATTCTGACATTTCTCCTCTTGTAAAGAGGACATTCCCTCAAGCCCAACAACTATCCTCCAGCAGCCTACAGTTACTTCAGTCTGTGTGTAGTCTGCTGGAGTTTTCTGTGGGACATGGAAGTCCTTGCATATTTTATACCTTGCAGCTTCCCATGCATATGTATGACATGCAGAAGAAGGCAGCGGTATCAATTATGCTGATGCTGTGGCTTTTTCATCTGTTAATGAAACATTTGAAACACTTTGATGGATGTGTCCTTTCTATGATTTCTCAACGCTTTAATACCTAACATTTTCCAGTGGTAAACTCAAAAGTACCTAATGTTGTGCTCATGCAGTTTTGTTTTTCCATATTCATTTAGGAACAAGAGGATCCCAACAAGCTCGCCACCAGCTGGCCCGACTACTACATAGATCGCATCAACTCCATGGCTGCTGTAAGTGACTGCTTTAGAAAACCTTCTGTCCTTCTACAACAGGGTTCTGACTCCAATACTCAAATACAGTATTTTTTACTATTTTATTAACTCCTACCTGCTGGTCAAATAATGGCTATTTCACTGGTAGAATGGATATCGACTTCAGATCATTTTAGTAGTATAATCCAGTTGAGTGTTTTAATTCATAATTCACATTAAATATCGTAATGGAAATTCAAGGATGAAGCGAGGAACCTCCTGAACAGCCTGGTATTGTATTTAACGACTTCTGGGAAATTACTTGAGCTGATCTTGAAAGATTAAGACTTGGATCAATTCAGAACTAACTGAACTCATAGATAAGTCATCATTTCTGCTGTTTATTAATACCATCATCCTTCAATGCTGTTGCTGTGTTTCTTTGATTTGAAAAGAATGTGATCTGGAATTCCCTGATTCCCTTGTAATTTGTTTGTGCCAAAAAAGGTTTTTCAGCAAGAAAGCATATAAACAAGAGGCACGTGTGTCTCACCTCAGTGGTCCTAACCAATCCATAAGCTCTTACAATGTTTTTTCCAACCTGAGTGTCTCCCAAGACCTGACATACTAAGCGTTTTGCATTTTTGGGTGCAAACAGGTTGCATTTGGCTTGTACTGTGTATGAAACCGGTGCAGAATCTTAAATGCACAGTTTGAGTCCATGTGCATGTGCTTCTCTTGCTTTTAAGGGGGGGCTGCTAAATACATGGGAGTATCACACAAAACAGGCTCTCAAAAGATGTAATACAGAGATGCTGAGAGAAGGTGCAGAGGGCAAGCACAGGCACAGTTTCCTTGTCTTGAGCTCGCTGATTTCTCACCAGCAGTCTGGAAAGCTGTACTGGAGCTTCTGTGTTTGCACATTGACTGACTCACAACATGCGTCAGAGCTCAGTTGGCTCTGAGAGAAAAGCACTTTTGTGTGTCAGAAATATCCAAGGCAGATGTCAGAGCTCAGTAGAACACAAAACAGTATTACTGTTTGAGTATTTCCCTGCTTTGAGTTGCTGCTTGCATATCACATTAATAATAGATCCATTACATATTTCTCCAAATGAAGGAATCAGAGTTCAACATGAGTGACTTGGAGATCAGTTTCAGTAATTTCTGACCCCTGCCCCTCCTCTGGAGACACTCAGTCTGCCTCGTTATTGATGATCAAAACCAGACAGTACACCAGCAGCTCAACAATGAAAATGAAAAACAATGAAGCGGAAGAAGGAAAAAAAACAACAATCTGTTTTGACTGTTCTTGCCGTATAGTTGAGTATCAATTGATTTCATTCACCTCTGCACGCAGCGTGAGACCAGAGTGTTTCTTACGTGCTATTGGGCATTAACATTCCTTGAGGTCAATTTTCCATGCTGTTCGTAGACCAACCAGCCAGAATATTTCAGCATTAGCATATCTTTTCAGTCTGCAGGGTTCAGAGTAGTGGAATGTCATTTACATGTGTCGTTAAGAACGAGGGATGTATGGCCAGAAGGTAACCGTCGTTATATATATATATATTACAGCATTGTTTTTATGTATGTATGTATGTATGTATGTATGTATGTATGTATGTATGTATGTATGTATTTATTTATTTATTTATTTATTAGGTTTGACCTGCAGATGTAAGGTACTCTAAGCAACACACACTTCTTTTTTTTTTCTCTTCCCCCAGATCTCTACTATTTTTGCAGATGTTTTTGTTTATTGGCCTGGTTTTGGGACTGGATTCCATCTGGGCTTTTATTAAGCTGTAGTATGTGCATTTATATAGTACCTGACCATTACAATCATCATGTTCCTTCTAATTATTATTGCATTTATTAATAGTGCAAGACGTACATGGTGTAACTCGCAGTGAGAGTTCTAAAAAAGGAACAAACCTGCATCACTACTACATCCATTTTAGATTACTCTAGTGCTGGTGTTCTCAGAGCAGTCAAAAGGACTGATTCTACTGTACTTGTCACGAAAGCTGTTACTTGGGGAAGTTTTATTCACTTTTGTAGCTTAAAGTAAACCATGTAATGTCTCTAAACCACAGCTCCAGTGCTAAACTTAGCTTATTTTGACTGATTGACCACTGCTAGGGTAAGTGGAAAAACTGTGTGAAGGTGTTATATACTAAGCTTTTAAATTTACATTTACAGCTGTTAACTATAACGTTACCACTGACATGTAAGTTAATAACATGGTATACAGTGTGTATGCAGTGTTTAGTATATATCAAATGTGGTCCCAAAACAAACAGTGAGTTCCTACAACCCTGTCAAAGTTCTTTCCATTGCCTGGATAGAAAAAACTAGCCTGTCTGATCCAGTCCAACTGAAGAGCTCCAGGAGCACAAATTACAGAAAATGTTCAAGCTGACTAAGAGCTTGTTACAAATGAGGTCGTGCAACCGTGGGGTAATGAAAGAAAAATCCTGGATTAATCCCATGTTCTTTTACATCACGTGGACCTACAGGTGTGTGTGTCTGGGAAAGAGATGGCTTTGCCATTGTACTATGAAGAGAAGGCAAGCCAGCAGAGGCAGTGTGATGCTCTGGGCAATGTTCTGCGGGGAAACTTGGATCCTGGCATTCATGTAGAAGTTAATTTGCCTCCGGACCAAGAGGTTATGGGTTCGAATCCTACCTTCAGCACCACCACTGGGTCCCTGAGCAAGACCCTTACCCCCAAGTTGCTCCAGGGAGACTGCTCTCTGTAGGTAGGGAATGGAAGTCGCTTTGGATAAAAGCGTCTGCTAAATGCCATAAATGTAAATAAATATAAATGTAAATGTAATTTGACACACACACAACCAACCCTACACACTGCTGTATACCAAGCACCTCGCTTCATGGCAGTGATATTCCCTAATGACTGTGGCCTCTTCCAGCATGATCACACCCTGCCACTCTGCAAACGTTGTTCAGGAACAGTTTGAGGAACACAAAAGAATTCAGTGTATTGACTTGGCCTTCCTATTCTCTAGATCTCAATTTGAACAAGCATCTGTGGGATGTGCTGGACAAACTTGTTCAATCCATGGAATTCCCACCTCACAACTTAAAGTATCTACAGCTAATGTCCCAGTGCCAGATACCACAGCATACCTTCAGAGCACCTGTAGAGTCCATGCCTTGACAGATTGGAGATGTTTTTGTGGCACAATGAGTTTTAATATAATGGCTGACTAGTTTAGATGCACATTTCTGGCTCAGTATAAGAATTCCACACAGTACACATACTTCGATAGTTGTTCCGTATTGTTTCCACTGTTTTCTAAATGATCAATAAAAGCAATCTGTGCCTGGTACTTTAGTTTTGTAAGCATGCGTTTGCTTTCTAGATAAATGGAATAAGCTGCCAGTGGCGGCAGTGAGAAGCATTTGGCTTCGTATTGCAGGGGCAGACTGTACTCTACTTAACAGAGCTACCCAAGATTGATTTTATACCTTGTATCGATCCACTCTGTAGTTTGCTGTGTAACATCTTGCTCTAAAGAGCACCACACCCATTCGAAACATGCAAAATAAGGGGCAATATGTGATGAGCAAGGCCTTTAATTGTGCAGAATGATTGTACCTTTTGCAGTTCTTGGCACACACTGATATACAGAAGCTTCTGTGGCCTGCAAGAAGATTTACTGATCCAATCATTGTTTCTGACTCCTCTTATGGGATTGCTGATGTTTGGCAGCTAGATGTCAGGCTGAAGAGAGGAAAGATTGCAAACAGGGGTCTGGCTCAGTTCCACAGGTTTAGATGCATACTTGCTTGTATAGTCAAGTAATAGTGTAAATTATTCAAGGTTTTTTAAGCTTTAAAGCAGACCTCTAAGCAGACAACGCTGAATATCAGTTCCTCTATTCAAGTTCCCATATATATGAAGCCTATTGCTAGCTACCCCCTCTGTGTTTGTATTTTAATTTATGCTCTGTTTATTGGTTTGCTCTCTGACACATTTTGGCCACCTCCGTTAGATGGCTCAGTCTTGGGGCCTTGCCTTTTAATAGATTCTGATTCAACACTGTATCTGTGTTCAATGATTTTCATACAATCTAATAGAGAAATGTCTTACATAGACATGGTCTGAAAATAAATAATGGTTTAAACTTATTTTAATAGCTATAAATTATGTAATGAACACCTAATATAAGTTTAAAGTCTAAATAGGCCGTTTATAAACCCTGTAAAGTGTCTCCAACATGTTTTCTTTTTGTAAATATTAAAGCAATAAGATATGCTATAGCTAGAATTACATTTGCTCAAATTTCTGTGATGTAATAAATTTTTTTTCCCCAAGGTTAAGTGATTACCAGGCAGTCCAGTGTAATGGACACGTGTGCACACCAACACACACACACACACACACACACATCTGCTCTATAATGTTGTATTAAATCCATGCATTGGAGGGACTACAGGGAGTGCAGAATTATTAGGCAAGTTGTATTTTTGAGGAATAATTTTATTATTGAACAACAACCATGTTCT
>JBBPDH010000001.1:38666393-38679176 GCA_037974565.1 Clupeocharax schoutedeni | reverse complement strand
GTAAGACAACATGCATACAGAGGATGATGTGGACAAAATACCCATTTGCCTAATAATTCTGCACTCCCTGTATACAGTGTGCTGCAGTGTGAGGTGCTTAGGGTATGACTTCATGGTTTGGAGAGCAGTTGTACAGTGTGCTCATGGGATAGTTCTGGTAGCTGAATTATTGAATGAGCTCATTTTCCCAGTGTCTGCTTGGCCCAGCAAGGGTCCATGCAGCTCCCTGAAGCCATGCAGAAGCATACTGTCAAGACTCATGCGGTCACACTTCCATTCACATCAGTTTTATTTCAGTTGTTTTTGTAATGTGCCATAGATCCAAGAATTTAGAGCACAGTAGCGCAGGCCAAGACCGAAGCCTTTTAAATTAAGTCTTTGGACTTCTGGCCCAAATACCCTGTACCCCATAACTCTTCAGAAGATTCATACAATTTATGAAGTGGGGTTGTTTTTAGTGCATTACTCTGCTCAGCTAGAACAGTTGTTAATACCCTGGGTTTGTTCATGCATGTAAGCACATCCCAGTCATTTCATAAAACTCCATTGTGGAAGGATTTGATGCAATAGTTGGCAGCCTGAGACTTGATACACGCAACTACTGGTTACAGATACTGAGCTCAAAGAGTAAGTAATGCTGACTCTGCCTAGGTGTTCAAATCTTCATGACTGCGATTACGTAGTAGAGGTCAGAGAAGCTGGCTACTGGTCAGGAGAAGCTGAGTAGATAAGGCTTGACCTTTGACACCATTAATCTATCCTAATGGGTCATCCACCAGAGACGACTCCGTTCAGAGAGTGCACGTTTAGCCTAAAGTACGACCGTTGACTTTAGCAGATAATCCGCCCTCCCCTTAGTCTCTGGACTTCCACATCCTACTGTCCACCACCAAGAACACGCATCCATTTAGGGAGCAGAGCCAGGGGCTTTGCAGGCCTGCCAGTGATCTGGGAGCCATCTGGACAAGGCCAGGCCAGACCTGTCCAATGGATGTTATGACTGAAACATCTGCACAGCCCCATGGCGAGAGCAGAGCCTGGATTTCTGGATTTGGTTGTACATGAATAAGAGGACCCTGGTGCCATAGATGCTATTTTGCCATAAACGTGATCTATGTCCCTATTTAAAACACAGTACCAGGCTAGGAAGCATGACTCGCAACACTTCCTTGGCCCAAGTCGGCCAGAGTCTTTTATATGGGTACCTTGCCTTTGCTAAGCATTTTTTTTTGTTTTTGTTTGGGTTTTTTTTAACAGTAAAGCAGGCATGTCATTAGACAGTCTTCATGAATAGGATTTAGTATGCACCGTAACACACAGTTGCGGGTCGTTTATCATTTCTGCTTGGCATACGTCCATAGTAGAAGGAGACCGACAGCACAGAAGCTAAACAGAAGTTTGGCACTAAAACTAACAAGGACAACATCAGTGAGCTTTATTGGCTTTACATATTTTGGAAGGGACAAGTGCACTATTTTTGGAGGAGGAAACCCCCTAAAAATTAGTCAGACCCACTCTCTTTATTTCACTGTTTGGCTTTTTTTTTTTTTAATGGGATGTTTGTATTTGGTTGCCTACAATAATCAAATTACATGCTAAAATGATTCTTATGGTCATTTTGCCCAAAGATGAGGCAAAAGTGAGCCCATTTTGCAGAGGTGCCTTTGTTTTTTGTTTTGCGCTACACTGTTTTATATTTTTCTATTATACCATTTATGAAAAATAAAAGCTCTGACACTTGGCATGTTTGTGTATTCCAGATGCAGACGCTTTTCGCATTCGACGAAGAGGAGATGGAAATGAGGAATAAAGTGGTGGAGGATTTGAAAACAGCACTCCGGACTCAGCCTATGCGGTAAGGTCCTAACGTTTAATGCCGGACTGATATTAACTACTTAAGCCTCTTTTTATGGCCCAATCCTAAAGCTTCTTATCTGGTAATTACATGGAGAACAATGCAAAATGATAGTCATGTTATAGGATTGAAGAATCATCCATGAAGATTAAGAGAACAGCCGTTTTAATGATCATTCTTAGGGTCTTCGTAGTTCTTTATTTCTATATACCCATCTTAACCCCAGCTTAATCAGACATGGGTGGTGTTCTGAGCATGTGTGGAGCTCGATTATGAAAACCTGTAGAACACATTTATAACACCATGACATTTATTAAACTAATGCACTTTAGTCAAGCAGCTGAGATGCTTGAGAGAGTGAGGAGAGTCCAGATTAGTTAGATTATGTTAAAAAATATAAGCTGTCAAAAACTGAAACCCACGGGAATATCTTGTTTCTTAAAATAACCCAAAGACTTGTGATGGGTAGCAAAGGTCTTCAAAGAACAACTCATTCCCCCTCTAGAAGCATATTTATTCTCTGAGGTCTTGCTTTCCCTCAGACATTACAACAGCTTTAGAGACTCTTTCATCAGGAACCACTAACAGCGAACAGATCTCAGTGCCGTGCTAGACAGCAGGAGCCCGCGCTGGGAACCGTCTGTCACACCGGACCCGGCCGTCTAGCCGCGATCCGGACACAACTTAATATTGAGTCGTTGCTCCCCATTACAATATGAGGGACCATCTGGGTCGTTTCTAGGGATTTGTGGTCTGTCTTTTTTGCCATGTAATGGAATTGGGGTAAATGTTGTTCGTTTGTTTGTTATTTTTTTCTTTTTTCTTCTTTTTCTTTTATTTGCTCTCTGTTTGCTTGAGCACCTTTGTCCAACAGTGGCAGTGCTTATAATCCTGGAACAGAAGACTGGATGAAAATGCACAGGAAGTTCAAGTTCACTTACTGCTGCGAGCGTAAAAAGAGACGTAACTGTAGCAACCTACAATTTGAAAGCAATCAAAATGTTATTGGCTTTTAATACATGTTATTCCTGATTTATTTTGGTATTTTCTTCTTTTCCCTTAAAAGCAGCTGGCAGGACCTTCATCGATGAATGTAGACTTGTATCTTTTTTCCTTTACTTTAAAGGGGAGCTCAATTGATTTTTTTTTTTTGTGTGTGCAAATTTTAAGATATGAAAATGTTCACATTGTTATGATGGGAAGTGATTGAGCTTTTATATTTAATGTTACTAGTGATGGAATAGTGGTAGATGCCATTGGATATTATTTTGCATTGCATGTGCCCCCTCCATCTTTAATGGCTTTTTAAGAAAGTTAACAAGAATCTAAAATCATCTCTTCGGTGTCAGGCACCACATCAGTATACATTTCATCATTTTGTTCTATGAAGGACCTTTCATAGTCGTTCATTCATCTGGTTTCAATTACCACCACTGTGATCATATTTCTCTAGAACAGAGATTTTCTCATCAAACCACACTGAATGACTATGATTAAGTAATTAATGAGCTTGAATTATTATTATTTTTAAACCCACTAACTTCATTAATATCCTACTGCCGTGGGAAGGAAATTTGATTTGAAGTACTGCAAGGACTCTTGTCTATCGCCACATCAAAAGCTGAACGAAACGGAAATGAATGCCCATCGGTACCTGAATTTATTTAATGCCAGTGTTTCTGTTGCACTAATTTAGAAGCTCCCAATAAAGAGCCACCCTTTGATTTACAGCTGTTTTCAGAAGACATTTTATAATCCAGTTCTCACCACAATTAGATGATGCAATCTCCACATCAGTCGTGAACATGGGAGCCTGCTGGGACTAAAAATGCTTAGCATAGGGCCATCTATGTTTGTTAATAATAGACGGGTTTATTAAGATGCAGGCAGCATGAGTGACGTCACGTGTATCCGAGTGCTTTTAGAGCTGACAGTTGCTGCTGTTCCAGATGTAGGGCCTGCTCAGTGCTTAGGGAACAGCTGTGACCCAGTCCGACAGACGACACAATCCTGCCTCTCTTCCCTTCAAAACAAGGCCGCACAGCCTTGTGAAAGTGTGACACACGAGTGTGTGTGCGGATGATTATGTGATTGTTTGCAACTCATCTTCAGCTCTGCCTTAACGTTGTGGGAATTTATAACCCAGCAGCGTTCAGCCAAAACTCAAGTCACTGCCCCCAAGTAGGATAGAAATGACAGTCGCAGAGTCCAGCTTGACGTTTGGTTCAAAGGATTTGTTCGTCAGCATAGACAGTCTGCCGCCAATCGAGCATAATGCTGGCAGCCCACATGGAGTTGGTGGGGGATGTGGACATACAAACAAGGCATTGTGATGTTTTGGCTCTAAAATTACACGAGGTCATCTGTGTGTGTATGTGCCACGAACACAAGTGCTTGCAGATGTTCTCATCCATAACGCCAACTGTAAATCCATGTCATTTGATGCACTTCTGACACACTGCACAGAGACGAGTGGGCAGATGATCATAAGTGCTTAACAGACACAAGATAAGTGATTTGTTAACGTGCTGAGCTTTCGAATTATACCAGGCACAGTCGCTTTTATGGCATACCTTTATTTAGGTCCTGTAGTAGGGCCTTCCTTTAGAAGCTGGCTGAATTGCAATTAGCAAGAGGCATGTAATAAGCCTAGAGGAAACAGGCCTACTGTGTGATAGATTTATTTTTTACGGCTGACAGCTCTCCTAGGGTGCTCGCAAAGGCACAGAATTGCTTAATGTTGTTATGGGGTTTGAAAAGCTGGTCCCAAGCCAACCAAGGCTGTTTTACAAGGGCACGTCGCAAACTGCCACTGTAATTTAGTTACATTAACAGCAGGGATGTTAAATGGCTTTTCCCAGTCACTTCTATCTCTACAAACAAGCTTTCTGTCTCCTCCTCTGATGTTTCTTTTTTTTTTTTTAAAGTTTGTTGACCGTGTTAAGTGCCTGCCTGGGGTCAGATGAGGGGAAGCTAAAGGCACACAGTGCCTGAGATTATTGCTGCAGTTTAAGAGCATGAACTGAAGGCATAAAATTTAAAGCAAGAAGCAATTTTGACACACAAAATAGAGTAATTTCCACGTGTCACTGATTTTGAAAGGCAGCTAATATGAACAGCTTAGATTTAATTGGAAGTCCAGCAGATGTGGTTGCAGTTGCAAAGCCTTCATTTCTTTAAAATGAACTTTCTTTGTGTCAGGCGTGCGCACAAAAGATTATGGGCTACAGCACACAACCCTCAAAAATCATCAGAATGTCTGCTGCATTTGACGTAGTGGTCTAGAAATGCAGCCCACCTAGACTTTCAGAGGGCAGCTTAAGTCAAACTCTTTTACTCCATGTTAATAAACTCATCACTGTCTGTTAACTAATGGAATTTTAATGGATGTTTTCCTGTAAAGTTAATACTACTTTCAAACGTTAGCCTGTAATCTTCCTGTATGTGTGTCTGTGTGTGCATACGTGCATGTGGTAGAGACACCGAGATGCAGAGATTGATATCTCCCTCGGCTGTCTAGATCTCTGCCTCTGTAATTACTGCTGTTAACTTTCTTCCTTCCTCAGACTGGTCCAGTCATCAGAGTGTCATTTTAACTGGACAGTGAGTGTGTTTGTGTGTCTGGGTGTGTGTGTGTGTGTTGGGGGCTTGATGGTTGTCCATAGATCACTGGGGACTTTCCACTTCTTTGCTCTCTCTGATGTGTAGTGCTGTCTGACCGCCTCCTTATTCTAGATGATGTCACACTTTGCCTGGTTTGGTCTGGGTGAAGTGTGCAGTGCAACCACAACACAGCCCCCCACCTCCCATCTCTGATCCAGCCTTGATCTCTCAGCACCACATAAAGAGCTCACATCAGAGTGAGATGACTTAATTTACTGTGGTGGGGCACACACACATACAGCAAAAATCATTTAAACTTGGGTCAAGGCAAAATCATTGCTCTGCGTGTGTTTAGGGATGGGGTGATGGCTTACTTTAATAGAAGACATAGTGGAAGTGAATAGTCTGCTCCTACTAATTAAATTTTAAGCTCACTTGCATCACAGCTTGAGGACACTGGAATTAAAATATTAAGGAATTATGATCCAACAGGCCCAAGTCAGGGGTGTTGAACTCCAGTCCTGAGGAGTCCAGCACAGCAAACGCATTCACTAAACCTGACAATTATCGGAGCAGGGAAATCACTAAAATGTGCTGGAACACCGCCCTCCAGGACAGAACTGGAGTTCTACACCTCTGGCCTAAAGTGACTTTGCATGCATCGAATACATTTGTCATGTTTTTGGAGATATGAAGTTTTGTTCAGATAGTAACATTATATCTGTATTTTTATTCAGTGGGAACGCTAAACAGTAGTTTTTGGGAAATTCACATTTATTTGAGATGACATGACTCAGTTGCTCAAACACAGAAGAAATATACAGCTAACCACATGAAATCACAAAGATCGTATTGTGTTTCAGGCTAGCTGTGTTACAGCATTAGATTAGTTGATTCAGCTGGTAATAGTGCTTGTAGTTCTTTTCAGTATTTATAAACTGATCATTTTAGGCACTTCATAAGAAGCTACTTACACTGCTTTCATGCATGGTTTATCCAGATAATTTAAGGTCCTTAATAGTGTTGGAATCATCTGTGGTCAGCTATTACTGTTTATTAGCGTGTGTCAAACACAAACAAGGAGATTCCAAAAATGATGAGAATAATGGGCGTTAATGTTATTTTGCATTGATTAGGTGGAGTGCTGCATTGCTTTCATTGAGGTTTGTAGAATGCTCTCTCTCTCATATATTCAAATATAAGCCTTCAGAATATTGACTGCATGACCTCCGAAAAGGCTAGATGGACTGAACCTACCAAACATCTTTGCTTTCACATTTGTCAGATGCCTTTGCCGTAACCCAACACTGCAGAGACTTTTTGGACGGCCTTGTGTTTTTCTCCTGGTGCTGCATGAATATAGTAGCATGGCTCTATGGTCAGACTCCACAGGGATGGAGAGGAAACGAGAGGAGGGTGCCGGTGAGGAGGATTTGCGCTGCAGAAACCGCCCTGTGAAGCAGCGTTTGTGTTGGCTGAGCTTTAAAAAGCCGTGTGCTACCTTAGCCGTCTCCTCCTCGCACCCCGCTTCTAACCTGATCTAACAAGCAGCGTTTTTGGATTCTGTAGAATTGTGTGGCTTTGTCTTTTTTGTGGTTTGTAGTTGTCTCTCTTTCTTCTTGGGTCAGAGAGGTGATCAATCAAAGCTCAGCTGGTGGAACGTCCCTGTTAATGTTTACTAGGTCTCAGAGGATCCGTTAAATCTGCACATATTCGGCACTAGCCTACTTAATTCACTCAAACTGGCCCCAACTCAAATAAGCTTTTTATGTTCCCTTGAGTTATGGCGTTGGACTCGTTCTACCTGAATGCTGGCAGAGATCAGTACACAGCTGGTGGGTCCTTACACCCCATACTCAATGAGCCCCAAAGGTCTCCGTGACAAACCTGCAGCTTGGGGCCACCAGCAGTACTGAACTGAGTGATTTGTAGAGCTTCATCTAGGCCTTTGTTCAGCAAGGATACAGAAGCTGAGATCAGATGGATTATTTTTTATAGTTTATTTATCCACAGCTGTAGTGGTGTTGTATGTCGCTCCCCTAGGAGCTTCTGACACCTCTGGAAGCAAGCGAATCTGCGGTGGCCTCTTCTCTTTCACTGCAGAAGACGAGTACAAAACCATTCGTAGGTGTGTGGTTGTGTGTCTGAAGTGTTTGAGTATGGATAAAGGTGAGGGAGGCTAGTGCACGCTTTCTAGCTATAAGGAGTGTGCTTGCTGTGCAAGTTTCCTCACCTGCTAGAGAAGTCAGTGAGGTTAGAGTGTAATAAAGCAGTCACCTAAAGCAGTATGTTTTCAGTTAGCGCAGTCTTGATGCTGTTCTTGACTGCTTTTGTTAAATAAATAAAGATCCTTTATTTATATTATAAATACATACAGTCATGGGAAAATATAAGTGACCACAACATTTTTTCGAGTTATTGCTTTTGTAGTTGACCAACACTTGATTTAAAATTCCAAACAAAACAGTGTTAAAAATTAAATAAAAATAATACATATAAATAATTCACTTTACTTTGGAAATGTTAAACTACACATTATTACATTATTTTAGAATTGCAATCATTTAAAATAGTTAAGAGTGTAGTGTGTGTATGTGTGAGCTTGCATCAGAAACTGAATCAGGAGTGAAGCTGCTGGAATATTGTACATGGAAAAGCTGCTATACAAACACTACTGCACTCATAACACATACGGAGGCATTTCGCATTTGTTTACACAGCTCACACTGCAATAGTATTCTGTTTTATATGTATGTCTACAATACACACACACACAAACAAACAAAATATGTATTTTTTATACAACATTTGTATGTCTAATATTTTCCATTGAGAAAAATTCAAAGGGTGCTTTGGTCAGACTACTGAGCTTTACAGTCTGGCAGTGATAAGCCAGTCACACCACTACTCCTCTTTAGAAAGTCTAATTGTATTGGCTTTTGTCCAGCCAAATGCACTGACTCGACAAGGTGGCCCTTTTAACAGGCTGTCGTATTGGATCTGACCTCATTATTCCAGAGCGGAGGCTGCAGTAGAGGCTTCTTTGGCATGGAGTCTGTCTGTGTATTGGCCCATGTTGTGTGCCATGAGGTCTTAGTTTCTGCACTGATCTGCCTTCTCAGAGTTCAGCATACACCATCTGGTCCAGAACGCATGGCTCTTGGCTGAGCAGAGCAGTCAGCACTGAGAGGAATATGTTCCAGTCTCAGATCATTAATGATGGATGTGAAATTGAAGCAGTACAAGGAGAGTGATATGCTGATGGAAAGTGAGAACCAACAGATCGTTCACCAGACTTGACACTTCTTAGATTTGATTCCAGGCCTCGTAATGTTGACTTATAGACGCATTTGCATCTCAAATGGAGACATTTGAAACTTATTAGCTCATATGAGTTTATATACCAGAGACAAAAAAAGACCCAAATGCAAATATCACTTTCCCCTGCTCTTAAAATTACAGTCCTTTCAAAAGCAGCCAATAGAAGAAGCATGTTTGCCTCCGCAAAATGCTATTTGGAATTTTGGTAAAAGTACTTTTCTCCTATGAGCATCCAGGCAAAGAATTGTTTGGGAGTCTTTTTGTTAGTGTACTTCAGATGAGAGACATAAAAGTGACATATTTGAACAGATGCTGTGTAAAATATCTATGTTTAAGTGTACATTACTTCAGAACAGACTGACTGAACCCACCTCAGATCATCCATTTCAGGGATTACACTCAAGTGATCTATGAGTGCTTGGTATAGGTTTGATGTGGGAATTGGATAACCAGCTAATCCAGATGGTCGCATTAACAATTAACTGCGTAAAGTAAGGGATTTAGGGCAGACCTGCTATGATCTCATGTACACTTTGCTCCCAGAAACCCAGATGATTGTGGGTCAGTCTAAAGATAACTGAGCTATTCCAAGTAAGCTGAGGGGAACCTCAACAAGGGTGGGTTCAGTTGCGGTCCAAGAGACTGAGATTCAAGGGGTTTAGGTTCCCAATTGGTGTCAAGAAAGCTGAACTTGGACCAGTTTCATCCAACAATGTCATAACAATATATCTGTTCTGATTAGTAAGGATAGATCATGGCGAGCCCCTTCATCCTTACTTTGCATGTCATCTCTGAGCCGCCCTCGGGCCTGAATGCACTGAAGCCTGGTGTCAGGTTCGCATAAAATATGGGGCACATACAGGAAAGGAATGGAGCAGAGGGAAATATCATTAATAGAAGACAGAATGTCGCCGAAGCTGATGTCATGCCTCCTGTGTATATGTAAACGGTAGGTCATTTGAGAGGGCTGCGGTGGAGCAGTGAGGTTAAGAACGCGACTGACCTTAATTAGCCTGGCTAATGAGCACTGTCATCTCGGCTGCCGTGATGAATGAGGAGTCGAGAGGCTTGTTCCATACTGACACATTTCAGGGTTCACTTACAGAACATACAGTTTTGTGTGTTTAGCTTTTATGCAGCTGAGATTATATGGAAGCCATCTGGGTTTAGTGTCTCTGCCAAGACTACCGGGAATACAAGTCAGCGGATAAAGCTCAGAATAGGTCAGGACCTCAGATCAGTTTAAATCAACATGTATAATGGAGATGCAGAGTGATATGGAAAATCTTATCAGTAATTGCGGACAATTATTTGTTCAGTACCATGAACACCGAGCCCATAATGCCAATATTGAGATTTCTACAACTGGAAGTGGAGTATTGATCGTAAAATGTGGCTACTAGGGGTGGTGGCCGACTAGTAGGTAGGGAATTTGCCTCTGGACCATGAGGTCATGGGTTTGAATCCTACCTTCAATGTACCACCACTGGAATCCTGAGCAAGACCCTTAACCCCAAGTTGCTCCAGGGAGACTGCCCCCTTTAGTTATGGAATGGAAGTCGCTTTGGATAAAAGCAGCTGCTAAATGTTGTGAGTGTTATGTCATACTTCTCAATGAATCCCTTAGTGGCTTTGATCCAACATGCATCTCAGAGGAATCCCAATCTAACCTGCCTCTCTAAACACAAGGGAAATGTCACCTTAGCAGTGCCTTGAAGCAAGCACATACTGTATGTGCATGAAAATGAGAGATTAGCTTCAGCTCAGAAGTCCCATGTTGCTGCTTGCCTAATTGAACTTCATTTCGCTCAAGGAGGTTGCAATTATGCAGCAGATCACAAAATGTTACACACATTAAATCGTCTCGCACATCTCAAATGGTGCATGCCAATATTGTACACATAGGTTGAAGGTACAGCTTTTGCAGTGTTACGATCATAATTAGTACAGACACAAGAAAGATTCTGATAAGTGCTGAAAAAAAAAATTAACAGTAATTTTGCAACTTTGTTCTTGCCTGAGCAGGTTTGTGACACGCTTCATCGAGTTGGATGGCCTGACTTGTCTGCTGAACTTCCTGAGGAGCATGGATTATGAGACTTCAGAGAGCCGAATCCACACCTCCATCATCGGCTGCATCAAAGCACTGATGAACAACTCTCAGGGCCGGGCCCACGTGCTGGCCCACCCGCAGAGCATTAACACCATCTCCCAGAGCTTACGCCAGGACAACATCAAGACCAAGGTGGCTGTGCTGGAGATCCTGGGTGCTGTCTGCTTGGTGCCTGATGGCCATAAGAAAGTGTTGCAGGCCATGGCTCACTACCAGAAGTATGCTGCAGAAAGGACACGCTTCCAGGTACGATGAAGGAAGGAGTCAGACTAGGATGAAGGAAAGTACACTGCATGCCCTAAAGTTTGTAGACAACTACTCATCCAACTTTTCTTACAAAATCAGGGGTATCTCAGGGAATCTGCACCCTCTCCTTTTGCTACATCTACCGCTGGAACATTGTTGTGAGGATGGGATTGCATTCACCTGCTGGAGCACTAGTATTTAGAGTTCGATTAGCAATTTCCTCCAGGATCAATGAAGTTTGATTATTCTGATTCAAATTAGTTCTGTGTCACAAATATCACCCCAAACCATCACAAAGGTAAAGGATACATTTCCATCGCTCCATAGCCCAAGGCTGTGGAAGTATATACCCCTGTGGAAATGAATGCCCATCTAGTTACTTGTGGATGATTCAGAATGACTTCATTAAACTGGCTTTTTTTTTATGGAGATTATACAAGTTAATCAGAGGAATCATTCTTGCGTTTGAACTCTACAAGAAATACAGCAGTTATTTTTATTTTTTATCGGTTCTTATATTGTTTGGCTTTCAGAAGCTGAACTGAAAATCTAACATGCTAGATTAACCACCATCATAATTAAGAATTTCTGACAGTTGTTAGAAACTGAAAACAACAGCAGCAGTAACTCGGTTGTTGTTCTACACTGAAAGGGTCACTATTAAAACTGTTAAGGTAAATACATAGTTACAAGCTTCAAATAGAATGAAATATTTTTGCTGTTTAATCTTTAATTGACATAGATTAATAGGAATCTCTATAACATAATCTATATTCTACTAGAATCCCCTAAGGATCCATGCAGAAATTAAAGTGGTGTGTTTTTATTTTTGATAATTAGGATCTAAATTTAAAGCCTGTATTTAATGGTGATGGTTCACAATTGATATGTAGGCAGTTTCAATAAGATGACTGATTGAGCAAACACAGATTGAATTTCATATTATTTTGGTGTTCTTTATGTTTACTCATGGCTTCTGGGTGCCAACTAAATAGAGTTCATTGATGGATTATATACTATGTGCATAGTGATGCTGATTTAATGTAAATGAAGTATTGTTGATTGAAAAGATGTTTTGGTGCCTGAAAGTCCGTGTCCGAGTCTGAGGCTAAATTCAAGGTTTTTCTTTCTTTTTTTTAACACTTGCAACGCTTCGGCAGTTGGTGTTCTTGCCAATGTTTCAAAATACATTTTGTCTGGGAGTCTGTAATTTTAACCATGGAGCATACTGTGAAGAACAACAATCTCACACACTTCCAAAGGTCATGTTTTATGGACCTTAAATATATGCAGAATCATATGTCTTCAGTGTATGTTTTGTTCCTGTGTTTTTGTCATGCTTGGCGACAACTAATGTCAGGGTTTAAAACATATATGGTAAGCATGGCTCTCTCCTACAGACTGCTGTTTTGCTTTATGCTAGAGCATATTTTATCTATAAAAGCTACAGTTATTTTAATGTTAAATTAATATAAACAGAAGAACTAATTCACTTACCCAGTGCTAAAAAGTTTGTTCTAAAAAGTATCTTCTCTCTAAGCAGTGTTGGGCACATTACTTTAAAAAAGTAGTTAGTTATAGTTACTAGTTACTTCTTCCAAAAAGTAACTGATTTAGTAACTGAGTTACAGCATTATAAAAGTAA
>JBBPDH010000001.1:38649511-38666293 GCA_037974565.1 Clupeocharax schoutedeni | reverse complement strand
TCAAGCTTAGGCTGCTTTGATGGCGTGGCTCCGTCTCCTCCTTCGTTAGCGGAGCTCACGTTAGCCGCACCTGGGTTGGGGCTGATATCAACATCCACGTTCTTGGCCACTAGTTTTGATGAAACGTGAGACGATGAGAGGTGCTTCATCAGATTAGAGCTCGTTACCGATGTGGATAAAGACTTATTTCCAGGACATGATGTAGGTTGAACATTCTTGCCTTGTCTCTTATCTCGCCTGTGCGTGTCTGCGGCTGCGTGTTTGTGTTTGTGTAAACACCCGCCCTCCTCTGCTTCTGGTTGGCTTACCATGAAATTTTACTCCACCTTAGCCAATCATCATCCCTTATGTGGTTGTCTTGCCCTCACCAAAGAAAAGAAAACAGCTTTGCTGTGGCTGAGAGCCTGGTCAGATGAAAACAGCTTAATTACAGTAACGCGCCGCATGTTATTGACAGTAACGGTAACGACATTGTAACGATGGAAACAGTAATTGGTTAGATGACCCGTTACTGAAATATTGCTTTTTTTCAGTAACGCCGTTATTCCCATCACGGTCTCTAAGTAGTGAATTTAATGTCTTTTCAGGTGCACCCATTGCTTACAAAGGCATTCATTAAAGACTAATCTAGTAAAGAGCATTGGGAATAGAAGGGAAGGCTATCAAGCAGCTATGTATAAACCTTTGGTCACCAATAATCTTTGGGCTGAAGAGCATCATTCTCTGGAGTGATGGCGTTCCACTAAGTACCTCTGGGATGTGTTAGAGTGCTGTTTGTGATCCAGAACTAATTATCTAACATCAATACCCGACACTACAAATGCTCTTGCTGCTCCTCCCAGCAATGTTACAATATCTAGTGTAAAACCTTCCCAGAAGGGTAAACTGTTACTGCTGTTAAAACTGCAGATATGTGCAGGTCTTGTGTAGTTTATCTTATGCTAATCTTAACATTACGGAACCAAACACCTTAATTTTACTCCTTAAACTGACGTAAATTTCGACCTTAATTTCCCATACAGGAAATTAAGGAAATTAAGGGAAAAGTGCACATATTAAGGCTGATTAAAAGGGTGAAGCTACTGAATGTTCCCCTTCCTTTTGCAAATTTGCCCCTTAAATAATAGAACCTCCTGTGGTTTCACACTCATGCATTAAATCTATTCTTAAAGTAAAATTAAGGGGCCGGTTTGACAAATTAACTGCCACTTTATTCAAATTAATTGGTGTAATTTCAGGAGAAAATTAAGGTAGGGTTAAGCACCTTTTAAGTACGTTGCGTTTTTGTAGTGTAATTTGAGTGAATAGTTTGGCTAATGTTACTAAACTAATTATATCACCAATTAGCATCATGTCATTTATTTGCTTTTAAGAATCTGAATTTAAAAAAGTGAGAGTAAATGACATTTTTCTGCATCAAATACCAGAATATACTCAATGAAAATGTAACGTCTGTTATCTCCTAGACTCTTCTGAATGAGCTGGACAGAAGCACAGGTCGTTACAGAGATGAAGTCAACCTGAAGACTGCCATCATGTCTTTCATCAATGCTGTTCTAAATGCAGGAGCAGGAGAGGTTGGTTGATCTCTCCACTAATCAATAGACTTTGATGGTATAACCCAATTGGGAACACAATCCCATGAAACGCCTGAGGGAAATGTTCTTGTTTCTGTTAGTGCAATATTGAAGGACTTGCTTTGCCTATGTGTTCAGGACAACCTTGAGTTTCGCCTCCATCTAAGGTACGAATTCCTAATGTTGGGGATCCAGCCAGTCATCGACAAGCTTAGAGGTCATGAGAATGCAACTCTTGACAGGTGAGGCTCTGTTATTTGTTTTTTAATCAAATGGTCTATGATCCCTCCAGAAATGAGTAAATGCACTCCCTGTGTTTCCCGTGTCATATTTCAGACACTTGGACTTTTTTGAGATGGTGCGGAATGAGGATGACTGTGAACTGGCCAAACGTTTTGACATGGTGAGTCTCATTAGACCTTGCGTTCAGGGCTTTCTTTCATTCTAATTAGAAAAAATGCGTTCTCAAAACTCCTGACTACATTTACACTCTAATTGAGGAAATGAATGGGGGATTTCCTTGCAGACACACGTGGACACGAAGAGTGCTAGCCAGATGTTTGAGCTGATCAAGAAGAAGCTGAACCACTCGGATGCCTACCCTCACCTTCTGTCTATTCTCCAGCACTGCCTCCAGATGCCATGTGAGTGCTCATCTGCACTTACACAGAAAGCCAGTAAACCACTGTAATGACTGTATTTTAACTGGTTTACTTGTTTCTAGCCCATTGCAAATAGATGCTAATTGTACAACAGTCTAATATTTATGAAACTTTTGATTGGGTGTCCAAAGACTGTCTGCTTTAGCCCTTATACTGATCTCTATAATTGGCACTATGAGTAAAGATAAATAAAAAGAAAATGGGGACTAATGTTTGTCTAATTAGATCAACTGCATATATGAGATCAACGGCATACATGAGGAAAACATCTTACCCTTAAATGAAGGCAGTTTTAATTAAAAAAAATTAAAAAACTTTTATTGTTTGGTGAGTAGGAGCAAAAGTGAAGTATGAATGGGAACATGCTTCAGTTCAGTTATTAAAAAATGATTTGTTTAAAGACTAAAATGACTTCACTTGAAGGTTAGTTCTCCCCCCCTTCATAATTTTATCATAGGATTCAATTAAAACTCAACGAAGATACCTTTATGACTTTTTTTGCAACCATATTTATCAAGGATGCCATGATGCTGATGTAACTATTAGTTGATTTATCTTTAGGTATACTAAGCTGTCAGAAAATAATATGAAACGTAAATTACAATGTGCACACTGTAATTGGACCACTGTAATTGTATAGGGCTCTTACAAAGTGTCCTCTGTTGTAGATAAACGTGGAGCAGGGGGCATACAGCAGTGGCAGCTTCTAGATCGAATCCTTCAGCAGATCGTCCTGCAGGATGACAAAGGGGAAGACCCAGATGTTTCTCCTCTGGACAATTTCAATGTCAAGAACATAATTCGACTGTAAGTAGCTGCTACATTATTGAAACATGACCAGGCTTATTTCATTTTTGTGGGTTTTTTTTTTTTGGCTGCCACGAGTTGTGTCAACCATATCGGTGACTATCTGCCTGAAAGAACAAAAAGTGGAGAACATGGGGAGTCATGAGCTCACCTTTAGATCTGGTGCAGATCAAAGCGCAGTCTGGCACTGCCTGCTGCTGGAGGACTGGAATGATTCAGGCTTGACTGAAGAGCAGAATAATGAGAGAAGAACCGCTCCACCTCAACGGATGGCTGGTTGGAAGAGAGTGGGTGGACATTCTTAGATGTGCACACACAATACACCCACTCAAATGGTAGGGGGAGTTCTGTCTGACTGTGTTTCTTGCCACTTGTTTCTCTCAGAGCTGAGATTGTGCCGAGTGGACATAACAGGGTCAGGGGTCTTAAATGTGCCTGACGTGGTGAAAGTTTGATCAAAAGCTGTAACTCCAATTGAATTAGTTCAGTGAATCACACTCATTGCGTGAGCTTTATTGAGAGCACCGATGGAAAAAAAGTCTGTAATGAAAAATCACATTCCTTTATAAACATCTATGATTACAAAAAGCACACTGACATACAGCAAAAATTAACAATGTAATTCAAGGACTATAGAGACATTCATATTTGTGAACTATTATTTTGCTGACATTTCTTTAAAACTTATAAATTCGGGCTGAGAGCTGCATTGTAATTCTCATCATTCTTACTCTTAAATGTGCAGAATATATTTGCAGAGTGATGCTTTTCAGAGCCTTCCAGAGTAACTGTATGTATTGATTAATTTACACAATACACAAGATGTGTATTGAATAAATGTTCACATAATTTAACGACGTAATGATTTTTCCTAGAATGGAAAAATCCAAACCAAGATCTGTTTTGAAATATTTATTTATTTTTCTCTCTGTTTGCTGTCTATCTTTAATAGCTGACAGCTTTCTTTTCAATTTCATTCTTTCTCTTGCCATCTTCATTTAGTGCATTCTTTGTCTTTCAACTTTCTATCTACTTTTTTTCCTCTGTCTTTTACTCTCTGCTCTCTTTTTCTACTTCCTGTGCTCCACTCCGTTTCTCCCCCCTCTCTCTCTCTCTCTTTCTCTTTCTCTCTTTCTCTCTCTTTCTCTTTCTCTCTCTTTCTCTTTCTCTCTCTCTCTCTCTCTCTCTCTCTCTCTCTCTGTCTGTGTCTCTGTCTCTCTGTGTTATCTGTATGTCTGCTGTCCGTCTGTGGTAGCTTATTTCTTTCCTTTTAATTTCCTTCTTTCTCTTGCCATCTGTATTCAGTGTATTCTCTTTCTATCGTTCGAATTTCTCTTTCAACTATCTTTTCCTACCTTTTTTCTTTCTTTTCCCTTTTACACTCTGCTCTTTTTCTACTTTCTGTACTCCCCGTTTCTCACTCACTCAGTCTCCCTCACTCGCTCTTGCGCTCTCTCTCTCTCTTGCTCTCTCCAACTCTTTCACTCTCAAATACCGGAGTAATTTCAGTGAAGCTAGGTGTGATTATTTTCTTCTCCTGTCCATCTTTCTGTCAGCCCTCGTTACTGCACTTTGCCTATTTTCAGTCTTTCTGTGTTTATACCCAACAATCAGCATTCGCACACTTCCGTTCTCCATCGCCACCACAAGCAAGCCAGGGCCCGTGATTAATGTGTTTAGTCTCCAGTTTGAAGGCAAGGGTTGGAAAGTGTTACACAGGAACAGCTTGTGTGGTGTTAGCTCCTCTGCCAGCTCCTACTGAACTTTGTTTATCTAATTTTTACGCTCTAGTGTAATTCTTTCCAGTAGCAAACAACCTCATCTGTATTTTGAAGCCAGCGCAAGACCATTCCTATTCACTGAACTGGCATTAAAATGGATCTTCTGCCATTACCAGTGGCCTTTTGGCCTGACATGTTTCTGCTAGCAGCAGGAATAAATTGTCCTGCATAAATAGGGAATGTTTTCCTCGTACTGGCTGGTAGCTGAAAGGTTTTTGTTTTACCTCAACATTATCGGCGTCAGCCGCCGACTTAATCTCTCGTTTGTTCAGCCTTTGTAGGGCAGAAATGTTGAAATAAATGACGGCACACAAGTAAATCAGAAGTGCAGACGTTTCACTTGTTTGCTTATATGGAAAGAAACAACACTCTCCATTACACATCATATTCCTCCTCACATTTCTGGGGTCGCATTGATCATCTTTATTTATCTTTCTCATTCCATCTCTGTGGTGCTGTCAGCCATCAATTGTAATTCTCTCCTCTCACTCTCTCTTTGTTCTCCTCAGCTATGGAAAGCAGCGCTCGGCAAGGTCTTTCATTTTAGGCTTTTTCAGAAGG
Organism: Clupeocharax schoutedeni; assembly: GCA_037974565.1. Classification (NCBI taxonomy): domain Eukaryota; kingdom Metazoa; phylum Chordata; class Actinopteri; order Characiformes; family Alestidae; genus Clupeocharax; species Clupeocharax schoutedeni. The sequence goes on along the minus strand of JBBPDH010000001.1, from coordinate 38,660,905 downwards.
CCCTTCCAGTAAACCTCATGGACCTCTTCTTACCATTGAACTAAAACCTTTCGTAAAGATGTATAGGCATTTAATGACCGCTAATGTTCAAAGGGGAGCTGTTAAGCCCCGTTATTCCATCATTCTAAAACACTGGCTAATTTCAATACCACATACACAAAGGCAGTTCAACGTGCTTCATGTTAGTAGAGGCCTATACGCCGATTCTTCTGGTCTATTCTTCTTACTTGCTGTCATCTTTATCTTCCACAGCTTACAAACTGTGCAAACTGTAATTGGCTCATTTAGCAGACTATTGATGACCTCCCAATTTACATGTTGATGTTGCACTTTGTGTATTAAAGAGTAATATGAAAGGAGTCAGTCTGTTTGGGTTCACTTTCAGTCTAGCATGGACACCAGTCTGCCAGACATGCTTCACATGTGGTACAGATCTCTAAATAACCACTAACGTTTACTTGCACAGCTTTATTGCATTTTAATGCATGTGTGTAAAAAATAGTATGTGCAAATGTTCGGAGATGGCACTTAAGAAATAGTGAAACAATCAGAAAAAAGAATAAATAAACAAAAAAGGCAAAATTCTGACAATATTGATCAAGTGATTTACAGCACCAGTCAAGAAAATCACCAGCTGGGCAGTATTAATGATCTATTTTGTAAGCATCTAGCACTTCCAGGAGAGTAGATTAATTCAAGGATAACAGTTACACTATCCTGGGTGTTTTCCAGCACCCTGAGTGAGCGAGGTCACGTGTTGCTGCCAGTCAGCTGTTAGAAAAAAAGAGTTAACATTTGGCAGTCATTAAATGGCTATATAATACTTAAAACCTGTTTCTCTGTAAAACCAGCTTAACTTTGTCTCTGATCTTGGGTTGCTGAGATAAAATGGAAATAACAGCATTTATTTTCAAGTATATTTCTAAATGCTTCTTTTACAATGTCTCTGACCTCTGACTGATCATGTTGTATTACTTTTAATTAACAATAAACCAAAATAACATACATGTGCTCTAGTTAATCACAGAAGAGGTAAGTTCAATGAAGCACTGGGTTTTTTATACACACATGCACACACATCTTTTCTACTTTCAGCACAGCATGCCAACAGTTTTCTTCTCTGCCAACAGGCTCGTCAATGAGAACGAGGTGAAACAGTGGCGAGACCAGGCAGAGAAATTTCGGAAAGGTAACTATGCGCTACACAAGTGCGCTTGCCAGTGTGTGTATGTGGTTTTTGGGGGTGGGGTGACAGGAGCACATGCTGGTTTTCATATGTGCATATCTATTCCTTTAGATCATGCAGAGCTCATGGCACGTCTTGAGAGGAAAGAGAGGGAGTGTGAGACCAAAACACAAGAGAAAGAGGAAATGATGAAGACTTTAAACAAGATGAAGGATAAGCTGCAGAGGGAAGGAGTGGAGCTGCGATCTGCCAGAGAGCAAGTTATAGACCTGTCCTCTCGGATCTGCGACTTTTCAGTCAGTACCTCTTCTCCTCTAGTATAATGTCCAGCACCAAGTTGTGTTTCACACAACTGCTATTAGTTATGTGGGCAATATATTACATTAAATTGTTTTCCAGTATCTTAATCCACAATATTGATCACATTTTTAAAAACGGCACAGTGAAATCTATGTACGGCAGCACCAGCATCTTTTGAGAAGTTCTGCAAAACTAATCCAATGCAACATACAGTTTGGATTACTATTAGGCCCAAAGACATCTCTGTAGTTGGCTATGCACGGTATAAGGTATTCATACTAGTTGCCTTTTGGTTAAATGTTCTTACCTATGAATACGTTTTGTGTACATTTGAAAATGCTATAAGCACTAGAAAGATATTAAACAACACAAACAAACCTCCCAACAAATATTAACAAATGTAAAACCCTACAAATGTTTGTTTTGAATGCTGGACATGACTAAAATAACAGAGAAAAATAACGGAACAATTTTGTTATCATTAAACCGAACCCCTTTTTTCCCCCCTCCAATTGCTGTAATAAAGACTGATGCATTATTTCCTGTTGGAGCTGATGATTTATCTTTTTTGTCCCTCTTCAGAATGGAAGTGTTCCATTTCCTCCACCTCCGCCTCCACCTGGAGGCCCAATGGCTCCACCTCCTCCGCCCATGATGGGTGGCTTTCCTCCCCCCCCTCCTCCACTTCCTTTCACCAGCCCGCCACCTCCTCCTCCCCCACCGCCTCCCGGTGGTCCTCCGCCTCCTCCTGGAGCACCACCTATCTTCACTGGAGCTCCACCTCCACCTGGGCCAGCCTCCTTTACCAGCAGCAGCACTAGCCAGCGCTCCAAGAGCATCCCACAGCCTTCACACCCACTCAAGTCTTTCAACTGGGCCAAACTGGGCGAGGTGAGCACGTCATGGTACTGTAATGATTAAGCAAACCAAAAAGACTGAAAGTCACGAATCAAACGCAAGACAAACATGCACAGGTTGGGAAAACGTTGTGTAATACTCTGGCCTGCTCTCAAAGGGAAAGACCAACTCTGTTTCAGGACACAGTTGTCCTAAATTGCTGTCCAGAATTTTCATTCATATTTCATCTTTTAGTTACTTTCAGTGCCTTTCAATCATTTCTTGTGCCCTATTTTCCACAGAACAAGATCACTGGTACCATTTGGCATGACATCGATGACCTGAGAGCCTTCAAAGTTCTCGATCTGAAGGAAATTGAGAAGATGTTCTCCGCTTATCAGAGGCAGCAAGTACGGATGATTAGGCTAAATGCATGGTTCATCTCAGTTGCAGTAGAGCTCAGAGCTAGAGTCATTAATTTGATAGACTTTCTCATATTTCCATGCTTGTTGTGTGACTGATTGTTGAATGTGTATGAGAATGAGGTTGCACTTGAAGCTGCAGTAGTAGTGAGCCATAGTTACAGCAGCTGTTCTTTGCTCAGTGGCTTGTTGTGCTCCAGATGCCACCGACTTTAAGCATGCAGTAGGATCCGTAGTGCTTTTCAATGGGCTAAGAGATGCTCTTTTAGGCCTGACAGTGATATCTACAACATTACCAATTATACAAACTAATAACATGGGAGTCATTCAATGGCAAATATATAAAATATATTGTATTGGGCTGTTTGAAAAAAACTGATAAGTGACGCTATATATTAAATGTGACCACTTTTTGGGCCTAAGAGGATGTGTGGAGCATCCAGCCCTGTGTGTAGTCTGATCTGCAGCCCAGTGTTGGCTGACCCTTTTGCTGTTGTTCTGCTGCTTGAGAGGCTAATCTCTGCATGTTTCCCGATGTTTTTATTCTCTCTCTGCCGCTCTCTACATCTGCCTGCCCAGGAGCTGCTCACTAACCAATCCTTCAAGCAGGTGAGTCTTCAGTCACTGCAGTCCATGCCTTTAGCCTTCTGCTGCTTCCAGCAATTTGCTTTTAGCCTCACATTTTGCTATTTTTTTTAGTTTGTAGGTATTTGTCTTTGGTTAAAAACTGTAATCTAAAGGGTCAGGACCCACCAGTGGGTATTTTATTGCATACTCTTATAATAGTCTCTAACTCAGTCAGTTTGAAATATTGTTTCAAATAATAAACTTTAGAATATAATGGACTTGGGAAATTATCAAATGTAACAATCTCGTTTTAGAACATTTGAATTTGCTGTCTATTGGCATCAGAACCTGTTCCAGTATTCTATTTCTGCAGCCTTTCATGCCACATTTTGGACCGAAATGATGTTGTAATTATAATAAGCACCCCACCCACCAGCTCAGCATTTCCTACACATCTGCTGGGCTGGTAGTGAATGGAGTTTTGGCATTGCCAGAATGTTGCATGCGTAGGAGTGGGCCCTGCTGCCAAACCAAAACCTCGTCAGTCATTCCTGAGACTTAGAAAGAGAAAAAGAGAGAAAGAGAACTACACCACAGCAGTGGAAGAAGTGAGCCTTATTTGGCCCCTGGTCCAGGGGCAGTTGCATCACTTCTGAACCTTCAGAGAACATACAGAGAACCGGAAAAGCCTTTGACCCATAAATAGCTTACTGTATTTTAAACACACTCCTCTCAACAGCCAAGATCCTCTCACATGTCTGCTGAGCCTCAGTCACGTGGTGCTCACTCACCGTCTGCTCCGAGTCCCGGTGCCGTTTCCTGTCTTTCGAGTGGTTTATGGAAAGTTATGGATTTAATGTCCGTTTTGTGACTAACTGCATCTTCTCACCGTTTCCTTTGTTTATGTAATGCTGCACCAATATATTCTCCTTCATTGGAGTGATTTTTCATGATTGTAAAACATGGTCTCGGGATGAAATTTATTGTTGCCTCATAATCCCTGTAAAGGCAAGTACATGATCCCTGATGTAAGTTTTGGCACATTCATGAACTGGAAAGCCCGTTCACCCACACACAGTACAGCTAAGGCGCTCATGGAGAAAGATTCGGGAATGGCCAGTCATTCGATCAGCAATAAATCTGTGCTATCTGTGCTCTTTTTCCCTTACACATTTTACCAGTAAAATAAATCTCATGGAATGCTTGGCCAGATGTTTTTGTTTTTTCTTTCTCCAAATTACATCAAATTTACTTAAACCAAGGCCATGAGTTATCATGCATAGTGAGCTTCTACTTGCAGTCTGATGATGACGTCTCCTCCTCCTCCTTTTCTGCAGAAGGAGACTGGTTCCATGGACGACTTGTACCTGAGCTCACGGAAAGTAAAGGAACTGTCAGTCATCGATGGGCGGCGGGCACAGAACTGCGTTATCTTGCTCTCCAAGTATGTACTTAATGAGTCAGTTTATTGTTGATTCAGCACTTTCATTTACTTTGGACAAGTTGGCATTGTGCTCAAGTGGACACAAACCACTTGGAATAACAGGCGTCGCCCTTAGGCACCACGTTGTCACTTTTAAAGTGTGATTCGTAACATGAAGAGGTTATAAATTGTTTTAAATAAATGTATTAATGGTTAGTACACCTTAAGGCAGTAATAAGCAGTTATAACATTCAGGTTGCAGTGAGGTAGATTATGAATATTGTGACATTAAGATGGAAAAATGTACTTTTAAATAAGGTTGCAACCAATGCAACATCTGAAAAACACATCTTTAAATAATATAGATGAATAATTCATTCTGAATTCCCTGAATTCCTCTGTCAAACGTATTGATTTGGAAAGAGAGAACTACATAAGCAAGGGCTTGGCATGATTATACCAACATTTAAGGAGAAAGCTCTTCCATTGTAAACATTTACAGTAATTTGGTGTTTGTCAATCCAGAACAGCTTTCTGTTCATGTCAGGATAGCATGCATCTAATCAGCTGGCTTAAGGGGCAGCAAACGTTGTAATGAGGGCAGCACGAGGTCGATGGAGCTTTGCAGCACAAGTCAGGCCCCTATTGAGCATAGCTTACAGAGCAAAGCATTGATTAACTCTAACATTGTCAGTGCTTGGAGTATGTGTGTGTGTGTGCGTAAGGTCAACAAAGGCATGTCACATGTCTGTTTGTGTGAGAGAGAGAGACAGAGGTGGGCCTGTATGTGTGTGTGGATGTGTCTGCTCTTCCATCACTTATAATGATGGTGCCTATGCAGCCGGATGCAAAAGTATAAAACCCCAGTCAAATGATGTTTTTGCTGAATCTCTAAGTGAAATTAAGAACTGCAGAGAACATAAATACATTTCCTTGTGGTTGTCAGTTATTGTACAATGCTGCCTGCATTAAATCAATCAAATAAACAGTAATTGTGCATTAATTCATACAAAAACAAAGCATATGACTGAGGCGCCTAAACTTTGACTGAAAATACAACTGCGACATCTCAGTTACACTCAGTCAAGGATTTTTAAAAGTGTTTTTAAACAAATTCTGGGATAATTATATATATAACTTTTATTAATCCTTTGGGAAGATTCCTCCAGGAAAAAGTTTTCACCTAAATTTCACCTCTGGTTGGGTTGCTTTGGGGATTGAATTCATTCTGCTGTGTTGGTTCCGCTCTTGGACTTCTTTTATTCTGCTCTTGGACTTCTTTTACTCCATTTTGGCATGGGTTCCAAAAACACCTGTAGTTTATACTTTAGTTTTCCAACCTGAGACTTTTTAACTCCTTTCCACATGAAGGCATTTACTTGTACCTGTGGCATTATTTCACTGAAGTAAAGCTACTTTTACCTGGGTGGAGGTGGAGGCTGCTGTGTCCACTTCTGTCCCTCTGATTATTACTCATTACTTCTTTCTATACAGGTTGAAAATGAGCAATGAGGAGATCAAGAGAGCCATTCTGGAGATGGATGAGAGAGAAGAGCTGGCTAAAGATATGTTAGAGCAGGTATTCGGAAGCTTATAGTGTTGATTTCTCAGCTGCAGGACTGCTGTGCCTGAGACTGTTTGATGTGGTCAGATATGTTCTGTTTTCAAAGCAGAAGCCAGAGGAAGCGTGGTATTAAATTAACCCCTTAAAGTGATGATTCTCCCAGAACTCTTAAATGGATGTTGTTTGAGACACTACATAACTCTTATTAGTAAAATGGACATTACATACCTAAAAGTCTATTTCTGATTGCTGAACAAGATAAATGTGTGATAACAGTTTGGAAGAACTGGTGTGATATAATTTTTTAGGTCCATTAGTGTTATAGCGATACTAAAGTATCAAACTTGGTTGAGGAGAAAATATTACATACCAAAAAAAATCTGATTTTTGGATTAACCACATTTTCGACATGTCTTTTCTTAAACTGTAAGCAAAAATATATTATTTTCAGTGTAACTATGTTTTCCAAATTAGCCATTTATCTCCACCCGCATAGCGCACGTGCATTTAATCTGAAGTTTAATTGGATAATGCAGTAATGATGTTTTAAATTAGCTTTTTTGTTTTTTACTTATTGATTCCTAAACACATTCTTAAGGATTCACTGAAATATATATATAATATATCTTTCAAATAATATTTGGGCATTGCTGGATTCATGTCAGGTTATCTATGTTTTTTGTTTTAATAACTCTGCATAGTGTTTGCTTACTTCAACAATCAGCTGGTGAGATTCAGTATACTGCTCTGTAAAATCTTCACAGTTTGAGTACCAGGCAAAAGAAAGATTTCTGTTTTTCATATTTAATGGATGAATTTAATACGTTTCTGAATAGTAAGCGTTCAGGTGGAGATTAGAATGCATTATTTAGTGTACGGTTAACCTCTGCTTCCTTTGTGTTGGCAGCTGCTGAAGTTCGTTCCTGAGAAGAGTGATGTTGACCTCCTGGAGGAACATAAGCATGAGCTGGAGCGAATGGCCCGGGCCGACCGTTTCCTATTTGAGATGAGCAGGTGAGGGCTGCTTGTTTGGGTGATGGTAGCGTGGTGTGTGGCTCCTGAGGTAAACACTGAACCCTTTTCATATGGAAGTGCAATATATCTTTGTCCAACATAAGTGGCCTTTTCATATGTGAAGGAAAAAAGCCCACTCTTTTCATGAATCAAAAGTCCCTCTCATTGTGGTCTCTGATTGCTAATGGCATGTTTTTTGTCTTTAATAAAAAGAGCCTCTGCAACAGCTTGTGGTCTTCTGAATTTCCATAACCTCCCCTCTAGTCTCACCGGCGCCCCAAACACTCTATTATTTTCCCTCTTTATCATTCAATATGCCCTCTGCCTCCTCCCCAGGCGGAAGGGGGTCCTGCTGCATCTTGCACATGATTCTCCATGAACATTCGGAGCTTGCTGTAGCTCATTACTGATAGAAGCTCAGGAATTTATGTGGAAGAGACTAACTTTCTTTGAAATGATCCTCCTTCTTGAAATGGTTCATCCATTCATCCTCTTTGGGGAAACCAAAAATCTTCTCATGCATTTCTCCCATGATCCCTTTGTAGAACGTTTATAGCGCTGCTAACCATTTTTTGTGTTGTTTTGTCTTATATTTGTAATCTTAGTCATGATATTTTTATAAAAGAAATGTGTCATGGTTATATAAAAGAGGATAAAAACATTTTTATTAAACCTTCCTGATTTACCTTTTCCTTCTCTCTTTCCACTTCTTCACAATCATCCTTTAGGATTGACCACTATCAGCAAAGGCTCCAGTCTCTCTTTTTCAAAAAGAAGTTTGCAGAACGACTCGCAGAGACCAAGCCAAAGGTTGAGGGTAAGTTTTTGACTACAGTGTGGCGTATTCCACTGTAACTCACTAGTCAAACCACTTTCAAGTGATACAACAGTTAATATTCAAGAGAGTCTAACGGTGATGCCCAAAATTGTGTGTGTGCGCTCACACGTGTCTGCGAGAGAAGGAGAGCAAGAATGGAGGTGGGGGTGGGGTACTTCATTGTGAGCCAATGTTAGTGTTGTGTGAGTATGTGTGTGTGTGTGGCTCTTTTGCTTGAATTTCTGTCCAGTTTAAATAAAGAATGGGGTTACCAGGGAGGCTGTTTTGGAAAGCTGGCAAATGTTGAGAGGGGAGTCACTTATTAACACTGGTGTGTGTGTGTGTGTGTGTGTGTGTGTGTGTGTGTGTGTGTGTGTGTGTGTGTGTGTGTGTGTGTGTGTGTGTACCCTGCGTGATCAAAAGCTTCTCTACTGACTGGCTCAAGGCCTCTGTATAGACCTCATTAATGTGTATGGCTGACCTGGAAGGTCACTACAGCAAGCGGCTCACACTCATAGCTCCCAGTCTGCCCACAGACACACCCTTCATGTTGATCTTTTGAATGGGATGGAGCAAGGGTGTAATTTTCTGACTTCATGGTGATTTGATTATGATGCTTTAGAAAATGACTCGGTGTCTTTTGAAACCCCAAATGTCATCAAGATTCAATTAGACTCATTTATTTGGTTCAGTTTGATATTATTTAAAAAGTGGACTTATTTTCACTGCTGAAAATAACAGAAGCAGGAATATAACTTAATGAAACACAGTACTGGGCTCATGATTAAAGTTTCCCAATATTTTGAATGAAATTTCAGTTATTAATATTATACTTTATGATCTTCCAAGTGAAATTGGTCATTTTGCTACCCAACTATACCCAGAGCTCAGGATCAGCAACAGAACTGTGCCATTGCTCGAAGGCACATCCAGGTATGTGCAGTCAGTCTTGGGATCTGAAATGGGACCATCTTGTCGCTGACTCACTACTACTACCAGCCACCCTGGAGTGTTTAGTGGATTTGAGTGTCATCCAGATCCATACAGAGAAACATGGTGACTGTCTCCATGCTGTTGCTACTAGCGACACCAGGGCTGGGAGGCAGAGAGAGTGAGCTAAATATAAATGCTGCACTGAGTGGAAACTTTGGTGTTCAAACAAGGCAGTTGCATTACATGGCAAAAGAAATAGAATATCCTTTTCTGAAGCATTGTCGATGCACATGGCCACACTTTTTCATTGTGTTTCGATGCATTTTTGCACCCTTACATGTGTGGAATCGATATCATGAATAAACAAAGCAAAGTGATAAATAAAAAGCAATGTACATAAAAGTCACAGAATGAGCCAGCAGTGGAGAACAGTTTTATAACATCCCCATGAAAACACACATACCTTTTTGAGTATTGTTATAACTGTTGCAATTATCCCAAAAATCAATGAAGTTGAATCGGACTGATGTATTTTGGTCTACCCTTGCATTTTGCTGAGTTTGCTGGATTGTTTCTGGAACAGTTTCTGAATGGCGCTCCCAGGTTTCTGCAGAGTTCATGAGAATATGATTGACTCTCAGACGGGACGGTTCTCACTAAAATGGAAATAAAGTTGGCTGAGCTACAAAAGCAGCACACAGCCGCAGAAGTTATGAGGCTCGAACAATAAAGATACATCTGTTGCTAACGAGCTACACTACGAGCCCCACCTGTTTGCGCTGTTTTATCTTAGCTGGACGTCGGGGTGGAATATCGTGCGCGGGTGTGTCGAAGATAAAACTGAGAACGATCCCATACTTTGCCGGCCATGCCCTGTCTGAGAATATAAATCAAAGGAGAGGCCACCCAGGACATGTAGCGGAGGACTAGAGCCTAAATTGGCTTTATAGACTATGGAGACTGGTTTTAACTACCATCAGCAAGGAGCAACAAATGCTGGCCAGGATTTGTCTGACCTTGCCGTTGCATGTTCACTTGTGTCAACATAGATGCACTGAGTGTTTTACCAGGAGTTGGAGGCTGAGGCTAACTTTAGCAGAGCTCCTTTGGGAGCGTGCTTTTGTATGAGAGTGGGTGACGAGAAAATTGTGGCCAGGCGTCGGAATTGCCTACATAAGTAACATGAACTCATGATGGGAATCTCAGTATAGTGAGGGCAGATGAGGATGGAAACCAGTTCGCAACACTCTCAAACACACACTGATAGAGTTCATAAACCTTTTTTCAAACCAACATCTAGTTCAGAGTGCACTTCGAGGTTAAGTACCAGTTTTGTCCTGAAGCCAGGGGCTTTTTGGGAAATTTGGTGGTTTAGTTTTTCTCTGTGTATTCCTGAAAAACTGATTTGTGGAAAAGAAGGGAGACACTTAGAAAGAATGATGTGTGTTGTTGAGGCGCTTGTACGGTCTCTGCGTATTTTGTGTACTTCAGAGGCATTGATTGCATTGATCGTTTTTTGAACCGTTTACGGTAAAGACGGGATGATGGACGATTTGGTTTTGGGGGAAGATGTAGGCATGGTGCACGACTGACGTCAACACTCTTGGTCTGGAAGATCTTTCAACTTTTTAACCAGTATAATATTGTTCTTGGATCCAGTAATGCTTTCTTTTACAGTCCCTTAAGTTGTAGATATTAACCTGTTAAGTGTGTGGTACAAACTCCACAGCACTAAGTCATTCGTTTGGATGTCATGACGGCCAGTTTCACGACAGCTTTACTACACTTAAATGGTCAACAGGTTCAGTGTGTTAACTGGTGGTCCAGACTCGAAGGTTCTTGTTAGTTATGGGGGTAAATACCAAAACAAGTCTGAAATTCCTAGTAGATTATAGACATTAAAGTGCATAAAAGACATAAAATCGCAATTCACTTAATTAAAAAATGTTTAGTGTCACCAAATGAGGGATGTCTTGATTAACCGGTTTCACGATTAACAGTGATCAGTGAACAGTGATTAATCGATTAATCGGATAAAAACGAAACTCTTTTTTTCCAAACTGCCAGCGGCTGTTTTACATCATAACCCTATGGAGTGAACCGCTTTTTTTTTCTCAAAACTTTTTCTGCAGCTCAGAGCATCTTTTCAAGTTGAAAAAAGTTAATCTTTTCTGAAAAGAACGCAATACGTCAAGCGCCTTTTTGACAGCTGACCAATGATAAGTGAGTACCGAGACCTGTCGTTTCCATAACAACAAGAACAACGAAAAAATGGAGCTGGTGCCGGTAGATAAACTAAAAAAGTGCTCAGGACTTTTTTGAAAGTCGACG